>JAPQRN010002131.1:0-10220 GCA_037367275.1 Coranthus polyacanthus | reverse complement strand
GAAGCCTGGGCTTCCCTGCTTAGACTGCTGCCTCTGCGACCCGGCCCCGGATAAGCGGCAGATAATGGATGGATGGATGGATGGATGTATTTATATCTGTCATAGCAGTATCATATATACAGTATATGAAACTACTTAAAAGATTTTCCGCAAATTAGCAGATTATTAGCAAGCTGGCTGTCACATAAGTCAGTCCAAATGCAGTTAGCGACATTAGCAGTTACTGACATTCAGTGGGTGCTACTTTCTGTGTTGACTTTCAGTATGCAGCTAGTTTTCCTCTGTGTTTCCTGAATCTGGAGAGGACAAATGCAAGTTAAACATGACCCCAAGCTGAATGGTGAAAATTATGAGAATAAGACCCAGGTTAAAAACACTGGGATTTCCCTTGAAGATTTTTTTTTTAACTGTATTGTCTTTTCCTGTTAGTGTCAACGTGGCATCTCTTTATTTTGGAATTTACTTTCCCAGATATTGTTGTGTTCCAGCAAGTTCCAGGAATGATTTTTTTACAATGACCTGAGTGACTGGAATTGCTCAATGACTGGAATTATCAACCTCTGTCCCCTTGAGCTTTTGCTTTTGTGGTGGCACAGTTTTCAACCTAACCCCATGCAGGTAGACAGACATTACAGTGCCAAGGCTAAATTGCTGGTATATATAATACAATCACCAGGGGGGCAGGTTTGTTAAATGCATTTTAGTATACTGATGCATGTCCCTCCTTGATTTTCTGAATTCATTGTCTGCAATGTGCCTCATAGTTGTAAATAATGTGTTGGAAGCAACAAATGCCCAGGGAGAGGGAGGTTTTCCCTGATATAGTGTGGGTGGGTGAGAGAAGGCTCGGCTAATTGAATTCTCCAGTCAGTGATGAAGATGGCTGCACACAGAAGCCAAAGTGCTCCAGATACTTGACTCCTGACAGAGGTCAATTAAAGACTGGAGGCCCGCTGGTGGCTGAACAGCCAAGTGGAATTCATAAACACGTTCACACACAATGTGTGAAGAGGAACTAAGACAAAAACAAACCCATGTGTTCAAGGATTCAGTGAACTTTACAGAAAAGTGAAAGTAAAAGGATCTGTTCCAGAAATAAGAAAACAGACTGTTGAGCGAACATTTGAAAAACAGGCAAAAGTTTAAAAATTCTTAGTAATTTCTGCTTCATTATAAAATCAAGTGAAACATTGCCTGTTTAAAAAGAGGCAAAAAATATGTGCTTGTTTCTATGAAGTCATTTTGACAAGCTGCTAGTTTTGTGTAGCTAGACCCACTGCCACACTTCATGGTGCTGTTCCAGCTCTGGACAGCGGTCTGGCAGCATCCACTATAAAACTTGTTTAGCTAACTTGTATGTCTTTACACCAGTGGTTCCCAAACTTTGTCAGCTTGAGACCCAAAAGTGGAATTTGGTGTCTCCTCAGGACCCAGACGTACACAAATACATCATGATTTGCCATAGATCTACATTATTGACTCTTCCACTGTCAAATCACAGTCTCTGAAAGTTTGTCATTTTTTAATGTTTTTTTTACTTAATTTTTGTCTAGTTGCATCTTTTATGTCATTTTTACCTTGTTACGTCTTTTATGTGACTTTTTTCCTTGTTGTGTCTTTACATCTGAAACCTTTCTTCTGCATTTCACATGGCTTTCATTCATGAACACTTTTCTTCCATAATTAGGAAAGAATATATATGATATTGCTATTGGTGATACAATGAAAACATCTCCACAACCCATTTTGAGTCCCAGCCCTAAATTTGGGAAACACAGCTTTACATGAATCCCACTTGTCTCTTGTCTTGTGGAGAAGTGAACCATGGTATTTAAATGACATTTGACACTTACATCTTGTCACATTCTGACACTTTGGTCAAAGACCCCTTGGCATTAGTTTTCAACACACTGGGAGACTGGCAGAGTGGCTCACTACTCCCTCTAGTGGTCACATACATTCACAGTGACACATCATCCCATGGCTGTGAATAAATTCGGTGAACACTTCTACAATATAATACATTGAAATCTTTGGCATAACGTCAGAACTCTTTATTCTAAACACTATAATGATAATTTTAGGTCATTTTTGAATTTTTTTAAAATAGAAATAATTCCTTAATTGAATAAAATGTTTATTTACAACACTGCTGCGCACCTAACCCAATGACTTCCAAAAGTCAAAATGGAGGAAGAGTCAGAAAAAGATTATATTGACTGAATTCAAAATCACTCACTATGCTCTACACAGTCCACCATTTACTTAGATGTCATTTCAGACACAGACATTGCGTAAACAACACAAAGAATGCAGGTAGGCAACATGTGTAAACATATCTTGGGTAAGCTATTATATGGTCTGTCAGCAACACCATTTTATGTGCTTATACATGATGTGAAGTTGGCATTACTGTTGTTAAAATTTACAGTCATGGAAAAAATTATTAGACCACTGGTCTTATAATTTATAGGTATGTAGCACTTCTCACAAATTCCAAATAAAAATATTGTCATTTCGAACATGTATTTGCTGAAAATTACAACTGCTCAAAGTAAAAAAACAAACAAAAAGTGTTTTCAGACCCTAAGTAATTCATTTTAAACAGCACAATACTAATGTTTTAATTTAGCAAAGTTCAGAAATCAATATTTGGTTGAATACTTGATTTTCAATCAACACTTTAATGCTCTCGCTTTCACTTTGCTGTTGGTGTTTCTTTAGCTTTATTTCAGAGGTTCTCAGTTGGTTCAGGTTTGAAATTTGGAGTGGTCTAATAATGTTTTCCATGACTGTTAACATTTATCAAGAAGCAGAAATGACTTGGTGGCCTTTAATATGACAGTGTTAGTAGTGTGGTCATGTTTTGAGTAAGCTGTGTTAGCTTAGAAAGTTTCTAGGTTTTTACCTCTCACTCTTCCACAGCTCCATCCTCTTGTCACTTCTGGCTCCAAACATACAAGATGGCCAAACGCTAAACTTGAGGTTTCAAATGGCAGTCCACATACCAATAGGTGATGTCACAGTGGTTACGTCCAGTTTTTATACACACTCTGAGTTTTACTGATATTTGTTTCAGTTTATCCTCTTTGGTCTGCCTTTCCCAATCTTTGGATCAGAACCCAAAATGAAGTGAATTCTCTGGAAGAGTTTCTAAAAGTTGACCTCACCAAAGCCACATGAAATATAGAGGGGAGGCCTGAGTCGTAAAGACAAGACAAAAACAGTGTAAAAGACATAAGATGAAAACTGAAAAACACAACAAAACGGAACTAAGTGAAAACTTCAACAAGATGAAAATGTGCATTCAATTCAACATTGTTTCGACGATGGAAGAGGCAGTAAAAATGTAGACATTATGGCAATTCATGACGTATTTTTGTAAATCTGGGTCCCAGAGAGACATGGAATTTTTTTTTAGGTCTCAAGCTGAAAAAGTTTGGGAGTTATCTGTTCATTCAATTGTTGCTATAAACTTGCATCACTGACAATCTTTTTTTTTTGGTTGCAAATTTCTCATAAATGGTTGTTTATACAAAGGCTGCAGCTAGTTATTCTGTTATTCCTAGCAGTATCAGGATACATTTTGCAGTGCTTTTGACACAGCACAGTTGATTTTCACACACTGCTAAATTCACTGTACTGTAATTCTGAAAAAAAAGACCACTTTAATTTCCCGCACGCACTGTATGATGCGCACCGTGAGTTCTATTTTGTCTTATTGGAGTTTCATATATTGTGCTGAAGCTCTTGTAATATCCTGAGCTTATTTCTCCTTTTATAAAGTTTTGACTGTTGCATACAAGTTTGGAACTATGTATAAAGAAGTTAATATCAAACTTAATGCAAAATAAAAATGAGAGAGGTTGTTTATGAAATTTCCCCCTGTCGCCGGGAGAACTGTTGCCCTCAGGTGGTGTGTAAGCATTACATAACACACAATATAGGGCAGTGTGGGATGGAGCTGGAAAAGACTGGAAACAAGAAAGCAAGCTGAGGCTTCCTCCAGAGACTTGCATGAGAAACAGAGAAATGCTCTTCACAGTGCATTCACAGAGGTTGTTTGAGCATCACATAATTGAAAGCAAAATACAGAGCGGAGAATGGAAATATTATTTTTGCATACGGAACAGTATTGTAAGGTTGTGTGTCTTCAGCCCAACTCCCTGTGGTAGGTAGCTGCTGTGACAAACATGTCAGAAACTTAAGCTGTGTTGCCTTTAAGGTAATTGTTTAATTGTCTTGTACACATTGCAGTGGAAAATCTAATCAAATCTACCCTTTTAAAACATCTTACGAAGTAACACAAGTTTAGACATGTTAAAGTGGGAATGTTGAAGTGAAAAGTGTTTGATTTTATTTTCATGGGTGTTAAAGTTTTCTGAGCTAAATATCATTATGATGCTAACTGATTTAAACTATGCTAAAAGTCCTAACTATGCTAACTGCTAACTAGGCTGGTTTGTGTAAGCAGCAACCTCCAGGGCTGAAGAAAGCGAAGCCAGCGTGAAAATGCTAAAAACTGCTGTTCTTTGAACGGCAGGTTGGTGGTACTGTCTGTGTCTGCCATGTGGGTTTTGAAGAGGATTCTGTCATGACGTTTACCTGTACATAAACTTCATATACCCAGCCTGTTAGAGCAACATAGCTACATTAGTATATCTTTAAAGCATCAGTCTGTCATTTAGCCTTCCAAGTAGGCCAGCTAGTGCTAATTAGTGTGTTTCTACATTACACAAAGTTGACATTACTGTTATCAAATGCAACTGTACATGTTAACATTTGACAAGTAGTTAAACAAAGCATTAGTGTGGTTGGTGTTTTCAGTAAGTTAGCATTACCTTGGCAAGTTTGACCCCTTACTCTTCTCCAGCTCCACTCTCTTATCCAATATGGTCTTTTATGTCCTCAAGAAAACAAAATGGCATCAGCCAAAATCCCACACTCGAGGCTTCAGAACGTTAGTCCACAAACCAATGGACCTTACCAGCGCTTCGCCAATCTATGGGTTTGTGGCAGCAAATTAGGCTAAACTATGGTGTATGGTTGTGGTTTATGCTAATGCTAAGTGGGCCTCTTTTAATATGCTACAAGTACATTTATGTTTGCTGGTAATTTATATTGATCTTTACTGATGTTTATAGATCAAATTTATTCAAGTGTCAAAAGAATGAAACACTTGATAGTTATGTATTTTCCAGTTTTTTGCATGTGTGCATCAGGAGTCAAATAAATGTCACAACCTAACCACAGCCTCTTGATCTAGTTTATCTTGGCATTGAAATCAGAGTTTCAATACACTGTAATACCAGAACACTAAATAAATTGTCCAAACTTTACAGTACTAAGAAACACAGAGGGCATTGCAAAGCCTTCTGAGCCCAATTAAGTCGTTCTTTTCCCTGTCTCAGCGAGACAATGAATGAAGGGCAGGACAAGAGGAAGAAGTGTCCGTGTTTTATTCACTCTTACAGAGTGATATCAAGCCTTGTTGGAAACCCGATCCTAATCCCAGGGGCAGTGACTGTTGTGGTGTGCTAATGGATTTTGCAACAAGGGCGCATCTCTTGGCGGTTTGAAGATGCAATTATGCCGCTAATGGTAGTGCTACTGCAAAATGAAAGTATCAGCAGGAGTGAAAATGATCACACACAAGACCCCGGCAGTTTACAGCGTGACAAGTTTAATCATGTCTCTAATCTCAACCTGAAATAACATTCATAGACACACACACACACACACACACTGCTGGAGACATATTGTTCTGATGACAATCTATGGTTATTTTTATAATCATCATTTTCAACATCACAACCTCATGATTTGTAACTGATTATGACAAGGCGGGTGTGGAAGAAAGATCACGTTTTACTGCACTGAAAGCCCATAATTCATGTAATATTCCATAACAATCCATTTTCTTTGTTGTTTGGGGTAAATGTTCTGAGACTGAGGCTTTTTTGTATGATGATGTTTACTTATAGTACAGAATGTACCTTGAGCCGGCAGAACACTCAATAGGAGCAGAAGAAGGTAGTGAATATGTAATTTTATACGATACAGAACATAATGGTTTAAAGTCTGAATAATTCATACAACCATCAAAGAGACTAAAGGTAATAATTATTCAAAAGACAATAACAGTGAAATGGTTGACATGGACTTATCATATCAGACAGGCTTTGATGTCGAGGAGCAGATCTACTCTCCAAACATGTGTTCATATGATAAGCTCTGTGCCAGGAGCAAGGAGCCCTACATACAGACAGAAACTGCCTGTGCTTCTTGTTCTTCAATAGAAGTGTTCAATTGAAGACAGACTTGACAGAAAATTAGAGGTCATCTGTAGGAATGTTAAAGTTGGTGTGTTTCTGGGAAAACCTTTGTAATAAACACCACTTTTACCCGTTTGTGTATCCATTTTTTTTCAGACAACTCCACAAATCTACTTTATATGTGTATGTGGTTCTTAAAACCTGTGGAAACCTAAATACACAATAGTTTTCTCTAATTTAGCGCCTTATGTATATACGGTAATACTAAGCGTCATAAAATATTAGAAATGAGTTTCAGTCCAAATCTAAAATAGGTTATTAGAAACTTTCTGATATTGGGATTGAATTGGGCATGATTTGACTGTAGATTTATTACCTAATTCCACATACCGGTCTGCTGTCCCACCCAAATTAACTACATGCCGTTAGCTGCTAGCTGCTCGGTAATTCTACTACTATCTACTGTATCTGCTGATATAATGTTTTAAGCTGCACATTATCAGTAACTGACTTAACAGCGTTTTAGACTATATTTAAGGATTTAAGATAATTTAACTACGTAACACATTTAGCCCCAGTGATGCTGTAGCTAAACTTATTAGCTAACAAGATGTCAATCAAAACAGCCTTTAGACGTGGTCAAAATAGCAGAATACGCTGTTCTTGGACTAGATTTTGTAATTGTAGTATTTTGATAATTTGTCCTTAATAGAGCAAATTAATTTATGCACATTGCATGCAAAAACAAATTCCACATGACAACAGAACATATAATTACAGGCATAACATTACTACTGTTGGTACTACTACTGTCTAGTAGTTAATGAAGGAAAACACTAATATTACATCCCCCTTTCTACGTAAAATGTCATTGTAGTGTACAGTAACTTAATCTACTTACATCTACAGTCACCCACACAGCAAAATTTTGTCCAGCCCACCTCTGGACCACACCCTTGCATCAGTTCTGGCCCAGTTTTGTCTGGGCCCTCAGCCCAAGAATGGCCCACTTACAGAAAAATGACACTACAAATTTGCTCTGGCCCACATAGAGTAAAATGATACATTTTTTTTGTATTGGCCCATGTCTGGCCCACGCACTGCAAGATGACTTTCATTGTTTTTGTTGGCCCACTTGTGGCCCACACACTATAAGATGACCCTCATTTTTTTATGTTAGCCCAGTACTGGCTCACAATCTGGGTGAGTGAGAATCAGCTGGGTCCCTGGGCCAATACTGGCCCTTACAATGTACATTTTGGCTGGCCAAGTGTTGGCTGAGTGTCCATGCACCAATAACCTGAACTGGCTGAGTATTGGTTGCTTTGTTTTGGGGCTACATGAGGTAATAAAGTGCCTAATGTCTAAAAAACAGAAACAAATTATATTTTTTATGAAAATAATTGTATTAATAATTAATAAATCACAAAAACAAAGCACAATTTAAAAGCATCACCATTAAGAAGAAGAGGAAGAAGAAGAAAATCTATTTAAAATAAATATATGTAATAATTTTCAATTTCTAAACACAACAACAACTGAACACAACAACAATTCTAAAACTATAACAAAAACTTAATAATATAAAGCACACATACACAGAGAGCATAGGCCTAAGCTATCTTTTCATTTGCAAGGAGCCTCCTCTTTCTCCCTCCCTCCCGATCTGCAGCCAGCTGGAGCCATCTCTTCATAATTTGCTCCGCCTCTGCCTCAGCCACCCCTCTGATGATTGGGTTCATGTGGACTGCAGCTAAAAGGATATGTGAAAGGGATATGTGAATACATATAGTCTTTATGTGGTATTTAACAGGATTTATTCATGTCATATTGGAAAAACTATGTGTGTGTAACTATATGTGTCAAGACATACTTACCAATTATAACCTCCCTATGGGTGAGGCTCGCAAATGACGTTTTGCCATTTACTCCTCTCCAGTTCAGGTTCTTGGCCAGAGGATTACTGATGGTTTTCTTGAGGACTTGCCATGTTGTGTACTTTATGTCTGCCCCAGCAATTATTCCCAGATAGTTGACCTATAACAGATTAAAAAAAAATGGTGATGACTTTTATTTTCACTTTGAGCCACTACATTTAAATGTTTAAATTTTATTTACATCGCATCTTTTTACGAACAAAATTGTCTCTAGGTGATTTACAGAAACCCAGAGCCTGACCCCCAAGCAAGTAAAGAGTGGCAAAGAAAAATGGGAAGATAATGGAGGAGGGGGGGGTCAATAGAACAGAGAGAATTAAATAGACAGAGAAAGAGGGACAAACTTGCAGCAAACATCATACATTACAGAGAACAAACATGGTTGTTGTAACTGTAATGCTGAAAAAATCTGTTGTGTTTATTAGGATTTTAGCTGATAAGTTGTTAAGGTAAATTATATAACACTACATATATGAACATAGACAGCTGTTGACAGTAGACACCGGTTTTGTCAGAGGGCTGGATGTCATTAAGCATGCTAATCTGGACAGAGTGAGACCTGCAGAAACATGCAGAGAGGCAGGGGATGGAGAAACATAAAACTAGGAGGAAGACTGGACACACAGTTAGTGACATAAAGTATTGGATCATGAGAGGGAGAAAGGAGGAACAGAGAGGAGAGGAGGTGGAGGAATAGAGATGGTGGTGGTGATGAGGAGGTGGGGGAAGTGAAGGGAGGCTAAATGGAAACTGTACATTATGGAGGGTACATAATGTTACCCTGGAGGTAGGGTACATAATGTTGGATAACATTTTTATTTATATTTACGTTTATGTTTATATTTCTTAGTAGAGGCTTTTGTCCCCAGGGAGGCATCCACACAGAGACAGCTTAATATCCTAACCTTTTAAATACAGGGAATCACAAAAAAATGTTTTCCATTTTCTCTTTGTATTCTGGAGTCTTTGTTCAAGACATTGAAGCTGCAAGAGGTCTTGCAGGGGCAGACCCTCTATCTTCTCCACCTCCGGTCCCTGTGCCACCCAATGCTGAAGCAGCCTCAGAATTGTGTTCTGCTGGTCCAACACCATTTCCAGCTTCGTCAACACTTCTTTTAGTAGTGCTCGAGAAAAGAGTAACACAGTGTTAGAATAAACCACACACATATACATCTCTGAGTTGCGTCCCCTACAGAAGTACTCAGATGATCAGATGATGATGTGTGGAGAATGAACAAGAGAATGAGTACAGGGACCTTGTGGAGTGTTTTGTCAGGTGATGCGGAGAGAATCACCTGCAGCTGAATGTGGCCAAGACGAAGGAGGTGGTGGACTTCGCTGCCTCCCCAGTCTGTATTGGAGGGACAGATGTGGAAATGATCTCAACCTGGGTGTCCAAATGGACAATAAACTGGAGTGCTCTACAAACACTGAGGCTGTATACAAGAAGGCCATGAGTAGACTCTACTTCCTCAGGTCCTTCAATGTTTGCAGAATGATGCTCCACATGTTTTATCAGTCTGTCATGATGAGCACCATCTTTGCTATAGTGTGATGGGGAGTAGGCATTAAAGCAAAGGGCACCAACAGACTGGATAAACTCATTAAAATGACGGGGTCTGTTGTTGGCTTTAAACTTGCCAACCTGGAGGTGGTGGTGAGGGACAGAATGCTGCAAAACTGCTGACAATCATAGACAATCCCTCCCACCCCCTCCACAACACTGGACAAACTGAGAAGCAACTTTAGCAACAAAATCCTGCAGCCCTGCTGCTCTAAGGTACAGGAAATCATTCCTGCTGTCAGCCATCAGACTCTATAATTCATCTGTCCAGGTCAGAATTGTGCACACAAATTTGAACTAGTATGACTGTGTTTTAATGTGTGTTTAATAAATATAATGGTTCATCTTAATGGTATATTACATCCCTTGAACCATCCCTTAGTTTTAAATTCTGCTGTATAATGTTAGTCTGCCGGGGGACAGTGATGCATCGAGCATCTCTCC
>JAPQRN010002128.1:0-10225 GCA_037367275.1 Coranthus polyacanthus | reverse complement strand
GAGAGACAGACAGACAGACAGACAGAGTATAAAAGATCTCATTGTTTTGAATTCCCTCAAAGGGAGAGGAGAGAGGTGGGGTTGGGATGGAGGAGGTATTATGTTTCAAGTGAAGTGGAGTGGTCCATTTTGGTTATGGGACACCAGCAGAGTGGAGGGGGACAAAAAGAGGGGGAGGGAGAAAAAAGAAAGAAAACGAAAGAGAGAGAAGAAAGAGAGAGAGAGAGAGAGAGACTGTGGTTTGAAGCCTTCAGTTTCCAAAATAAATATTTCCAATCACAACCTCCTCCTCCTTCCTCTCCCTCTCTGTTATATGCACCACACACACACACTCTGGAATTCTGCTGCTTCATCATCCTTAACTCATTTTCCATCTTCCTTTGTTTCTCTCGGTTCTTCTTTCTTGTCCTGTAAGAAAAGTTTTGTTTGCAGACTCACAGAGTCTTGGTGCACGCTACAAACAATACAAGTTCATTAAAACGTGTATTAGAAACATCACTGAATGGCTAATGTTAGGATTTATAAAGGCGAGGTCTTTATAAATCCTAGCCAAGATGTGAATCACCAGGCGCTTGTCTGCTACTGTATGACTGACATTCAAATCTGCCTGCTGCTGCTGACACAACAGACCAATAAAAGATTTGAAGGTGGAAATTAGACAACTTAACCACATAAGTGTAAAAAATAGTGACAAAACTATAAAGTCATTAAGTGGTAACATGTGATTGACACGTGTTCATGACCAGTTCTTTAGAGAAACACTTCAAAACAAAACATCACAGTATGTGATTTCTTCTTTCAGTTGGAAGTAGAGCTGGCGACATGGGCAAAACACTATAAATATTTTAATATCAGTCGATAAATGTCAAATCATTATTTCTTTCAAGTTTAAAGGCTGATTTTTAATTTGTCGTAAAAGACACAACTTGACAAATGTTTGGAACTGATTGCTTCTCAAACGTCTTTGTCTCATTTCTGCAGATGTCTCTTTACCAGCTGTGAATTCCTTTGAGGTGTTCGGCACTGCAGATATTTACACTACACAGAAACAAAATGCCATCACTACAAAACAGAACCTGGAAGAGTGATCCAGTAGAGAATGCTCTCCACAGTTTGCAAGACTTAGCCTGCTATTCCATGTAAGCTCTTCACAGACTGTAAGAACTTCACACATATTTGAATAATACATACACTGTTTGAACAGACAATGTAAAAAAAATGTGTCCGTGTCTACATTGGAATATAAAGAAGGGAAGAATTATTATAAGTCTGACTAAAAATATTCCCCAGAAACACTGTTTCTCAATGTTTGTTCAAAACTTCCATGACCATATAGTTGAGGATAGTTAGAGAGTCTGTTTATAATTGTGAAGATTCATATCTTCACTAGGAAGAGTGGGCTTTGCGCTGAGAACCAAACACAGGCATCTAACAGTAGATGACAATATACAAATTTATTGTTTAAAAAATAGCTTTGGACTTGGTGCTGTGTGTTGTGGACTGCTGTTTTGCCCATATTTGGATAAGAGGGTGGAGCTGGGAAGGAGATTGTGAAACTACCCAAGTTAACACTAAAACTGCTGAAACACTGAAGCACCGTCATGATACACTCCACCAAGTAGCAGCTACTTGATAAATGTTAACACAGTGTTAACTTTGTATAATGTATAAACACACTAATTAGCAGGCTAGCTGACAGTGCCAAATTAATGCTAACATTAGGTTATGTCGCTAAATTATGCTAGCAATCAAAATGCATAAATTAAGCCTTACTATAATTTAAACAAGTGAGTTATATAAACATTCACAGCCTGTACAATTGTCATGAACAAGGAAATTAGCTGTAGAGTTGATCTTATAGTCAGTACTTCCCAAACTGTTTCAGCTCAAGACCCAAAAGACAAATTCAGTGTCTATTCAGGACCCAAACTTACAAAACTGCATCATGAATTGCCATAGATCTACTTTTTTATTGACTCTTCTACTGTCCCCACTGTCTCTAAAGTCTCTTTTTTATGAATTTTACATCTCTTACATTGTTGTTGTGTCTTTTACTTAGTTTTTGTATTGTTGTGTCTTTTACAACACTTCCTCTGCATTTCACATGGCTTTGCTGAGGTCAACATTTATAAACTCTTTCCGATTAGATTATTAGATTTTGGGTCCCAACCCTAAGTTTGGGAAACACGTGTAGTCTACAAACAAACTACAAAACTACAAAAAATGTAGCCATCATTTTATCTAAGTGTGAAAAAATATGTATTTTGTGAAATACTTCCTGTGGACAGTTACTGTTCAGTGTAAGACATGTAACATTTTTAAGTAAGCAAGACTCCTGAAACACAGATGGTCATGGGAGCATAAGTAAAGGGTGGCTCAAATAGGCCCTGAAACAAGTGGGTTGTGTGTTTGTGTTTGCACATTCAGCCAGCCTTAGCTCATGTGTCCAGTTGGTCCACACATGCGGTCTTTGTGAGAATGACACAGAGTGGAGTCACACCTGTGGTATTTGTGTGTGAATCACTGAACCAAGGTCAAGCCCTTCACACAGACACACACACGTCTCTGCTGCTCTATGACCCCATGCATTCATAGATCTCATTCTGGGTTACAAGCGGCCACATCGTGTGTGTGTGTGTGGTGGGTGTTAATCTCTGTTCCTGCCTCCACATCAGACATCTGCTGGAGCTGGAAGCACTGGGAGAACTGGGACACAAAAGACGGGTAATAAAGTTAATATAATTAGTATGTAGACTGCGCTCAATGTGCTATATTTGCGTTTGGCGCTGGAAACACATGACATAAGGCAGGTCCTGTGCACGTGCACTGAGAGAGCGCCACCTACAGATCTTGTTAAAAGAAACAGGATCACAGTTAAATATGGAAAAATGAGGCTGAGAATATGCAGCAGTGCGTGGGAACTAAAGTTCAAGAAATTCAAGGTTGAACATTTTAAGTTGAAAAACATACGCATGCCTGATTGTACTGTCAATTTCTTTCAGTCCTTCCTGGATTTTTTTGTGGGCTGCTTTTGGGATTGTTGCAGACTAAAATGCCTGCTTCTACTGCAGCTTTTGTAAAGGGTGAAATTGTGAGAATAAATGAAAATTGTAAAAATAGTTGTGATTTTCTTTTTACCAAGGGCAAGTTGTTACATCATCATAATATATTATACTGATGTGCAAAGCAGCTCTTCTCAGTGTGAGAATCATCCAAAATATTCATTTACTGACTTGGCTGGAGCTGTGACTGCGTGACTCACTGAACTGAAAACTCAGCTGAACACATTCAAGAACCAAGGGTGCTGTCACTTTGTCAGTTATGTTGAATTGTTTCGAATTTGTGATTTCCTCAACAATTATTGGAGATAAGCACTGATTTTGAATGGCTTTGTATGCAGGTTCACTATGTAGTTCAGTGAACTTGCTCATGGTCATTGTAAACTGTGCATTTCTGGTTTTGTCTTTCACGAATAAGTTACAACCACAAATAACCATCTACTTTCTTCATCTTTCACTCAGGACCAAAAATCAGCCATTGAAATTGGAAAGAAATAATGTTTTGTCATTTACCGTAACAATTATTGATATAGACTGATATGAAAATATTTATCATTGGAACATTTTCGGCCATGTTACCCAGCTGTAGTTTTACACTGATTTGGACCCGCTAAGAGTTGAGACTGAGTTGGAGCAGATTTTCTCTGGAGGAGGATAGAGAGAGACACGTGGGGAGGAAAAGAGTTAAAGGAAGAGAAGAAAGCAAAGAGACCGAGGGAGGGAAAGAGCTGCGAGGCTCCAGATGAGACTGATTTCCTGAAGAGGAAGAGTGAGGGAGGTGCTGTCTCTCTCTCTGTGTTTGTGTATGTGTGATGTGGTACAGTGTTATGCCTGTGATGTGGTATATTTTCATATCCATAGAGTCACATGTATGTGTGTGTTTAAAAAGGCCTCCTCATGTCATGAATGAGCATGTGGCTCCAGCATGTAGGTCATTGTGTGTGTGTGTCTGCTTGTGTGAACCAGTGTTTGGTGTGTGCATACATATGGGCATTTAGTTAGCATGTGTCTAATGTGACATCCTCTTCACCACACACACAGTGCTCCGGGGTTCTTGCCAAGCCGACAGCCCGTCGGTGGGAGGGGCACAAACCTCGGCTTAAAGAAAGAAATTAAAGGAAGTGGCAAAGAGAAGAAAACGAGTGACAGAATGTGAAAAGACAGTCAGAGGGGCTGGGGGCGTGGGAGGGTGTCTGACGGAGGGAGGCCAAATGGAGTGGAATGAATGTTGCAGTCAACATGCACACACACAGCAGCCTGATTGCTGGGCTGATTAGCTGAGGTGATGCTCAGACTGAAAAAGAACAAAGGCTGGACTCTTTTTTTGGTGTCTGTGCATGTTTTCACATATTTGTTCATGATCCCTGCAAAACTGTGACATGTAGACATTAAAGCATGGTTGTAGCTCTATGTCAACTTATTGCATTTATTAATATTTAACAAGTAAAATACATTTATGCAATACATTTATTGCACCAGAAATAACTAAAAGCTTATCTGTGGTCCTGAGTGGGCACTGCCATAATTCATTATATGAATAAATAATCTATCTCCATCCATCCGTCTGTCCATCCATCTTTGTATCTTGTGCACATATAACGTTACAAACATTACACATGCAGGAGTACATGGGTGACGTATACAGTCCTTTCAGCAGTTTCAAGTTATTCTAATTATTCTGGTGATTCACAGTCAAGAAATATGGAAAAGGACAGGAAAAAAAGTTATTAATTTTGTAAGAGACCAAAGGCTGAAGCATAAACTCTGGAGATCACTAGTTTCTTTGAAACATTACTGTAACATAATAGATATTTATAACCTGAACAAAGATCTTTTCCGAACCCTCACCAAGATTTTGTGCCTAAACCAGGTGGCAGATCACAAAACTGTCTCATTATATCATTTTATGAAGAGTCATTCATTTTCAGTAGAAGTAATTCAGTTGTGCTCAGTCAACTCTGCTGCATAAATATATTCATATGCAAGTAACTTCAAATCCAATTACGTTTTGTAATGACCACAATGCTGCCAGCATTAAGTTCAGCTATAATCAGTACCTTCATTTTGTTGCAAGGAAATGTATTTCTTATTGATGAATGCTCAGCTTCTTTTGGTTTTCCTCAGTAGACAGGATGTAGGTGTAGTGGATGGTGGATTCACCAGAGTTCACATTTAACCTCCTGTAAGTGTTTAGGTTTAGGAAATAAAATAACTTTTTGTATTTTGAATTTTTCAGGTACAAACACAATTTATGAGTCCAGACCTGTTGTAGGAATCATGTGTAATTAGTTTTCTATAGTGCTGACCTAAATTGTTTCACTAATAATTGTGTATTTTATCACTTTGAAGGAATTTTGAGTTTGTAAGCCGTCTAAACTTCATGATTTGTTGACATTCTGTTTGACACAGCTGGTGATGTTATGCATTTACATAGTTTCCTGAAGCTACGAGCGTTTGCTGAATCTGACATGGAAGTTTGTACAAGCCTGTTATACTAAAAAACTAAGACAGTTCAGATACAAATACTGAAATGGTCTTGCACGAAGCCCATTGTGAGTCACTTCACAGACTTTTTCTGTATTAAACCAAACACAGACATGTTTCCCTAAACCTAACCCACAAACACTTTAATAATGCTGTCATTAAAACCAGCTGATGTTGTAAATCAAACAGATATTTTAGCATAACTAAATACTTTGTCTGAGAACAATTTACATTTACATTCAGGAATGACATTTTTACCACTTTCACAACATTGGTATGTTGAAACAAACTTAAAGCAGGTGTGATTTTTTAATTGCAGTTGCACATGAACATGATTTTTGTAAGACACGGTTTGTTCAGTAACTATTTGAAATAACCGTTCACTGTTACAAAATGAGATGTTATGTGTCATTTAAAACTTTGAGCAGAGTCCAGCTAGCTGTTATCCAGTGCTTCTAGTCATTATGCTAAGCAGATACTGACTCCCATTCTGTAGCTTCTTAACACTCATATCTCACTCTGACTTAAAGCAAAGTGTTCGACCAGTAAATACTTAGAGACACTACTGAGTACATCACAGTCATCCAGTAATACTACTGTATAGTGTTTAAGTTGTGTCCTATCCTAGCACATCCTGTGCTGTGCTCATTATCTCTTATCATACCTGTCCTACCATATTTTCACTATATACACATTATACAGCCATAATCGGTTCAAGGGTACAGACTTTTGAACAGTATGTGCAGTAACAAAAGCTATACATTCAGTGGCTTTAATTACAATAGCAATGGGATTTCTGCAGTCATTTGGAAATACTCCAGTTCGGTGTGGTGATGTATTCAGATTAGTGGACTTTATGATTATAATGATTAGTAAATCCTGGCATTATCTCAAACAAGTTTTACACATTTTCTTATTGGATTTTCCTGATACTTCCTCTTCCATTTGAGTGAAGAGGAGGAGGTACAAAGGAGGTCAGCATTGTGTTGTTGGTTTTTTTTTTGCTGGTTTGATGTAGAGAAAGTAGGGTGATTTCCAAATAGGCTCTGCATCAATATTCATCCCGATAAGTCCCCCCACTTTCATCTTTTTACATTTCCGATTCTTGCTCTTTTTTTTTTTTTCACCGCTGCCAACCCCCTCAGTACTTTGGGAGGCATTCTGTATAATGTCTTAAAATCCAGGCGATGAGGTGGGCCACAGTGGAATACAAACTACTTGAAACCCCTGTGTATCCTCAAACTGTGAGGTAAAGTTACTTAGCTTCACTCTGCGATGAAAAAAGAACTCATAGCTCGCTTTAAAAACTTTAAAACACCCTCTACAGAGGGAAGAGAAATGTTCTGGGCTTGGTTATCGACAAAGGTAATGTGTGACCTCCCTGAGGAAACGGTTGATGTGTGATCTCCCTTAGGAAGCTGTTAAAATGTTAATTCTAATGGAGGGAAATGTGGGTGTCTTACAGGCTGCCTCAATCAGACACTGATGGATACAAGCTAATTTTCAGAAAAGTTAGGTAAAAAGGAATCCGGCTGCGTAGTTGTAGTGATACATCTCTCTTTTCTTTCTCCGTCTGATGTCTATCTATCCCCTGTGTCACTTGTCTTTCTTTTACTTTTTTTTAATTAAAAGAGGAGGTTCTCTTAATCTCACACTCAGCATACTGCACGCTAATGACCTGAAGGAGGCTTCACCTCCCACAAAGAGCTCAGAGAAAGAAAGAAAAAATGGCACAGGGGTTGAATCAGCGCACAAGTGTCTTTGTCTGAAAGTGTGTCTGCGGGCGGGTGAAAAAATGAGTTTAACTACGTGCCTCTAGAAAGGTGGAGGAAGGGCTAAGAGGTCAGGGGTCACCTGTGGCCTGACAAAGGAGCCCGAACCCCCTCCACAAAAAGTCATGAGGATTGGGGAAGGGCGGGGGAGAGGAGGCTTATTACCATCAGTTCTAGCCTCTAACAATGACGGATCAGCATCTGTACATCCCGACACACTGACACTTATCCCTCAGTGGGAGAGGGACCAAAGCACTAGATAGAGGAGGGGGAGGGAGGCGTGAGGGCGGTGGACATCTGCAGACATGTAACAGCATGTCGCGAGGCTGAGCAGCGCCTGCTGTCAGGCATCAGCACATCGGCTGATTTAGCCTGCCATCCATCTGCATCTCATTGCTGCTATTCATGGGGTAAAATTGGAAAAACTAACCTTGGCCAGTAACAAGTGAAGGGCGAGTCTTACACGTACCAGCAGTTGAACAGGTGCAGCCTGGCTGAGTGCCTCTACACAGAACATGGAAACCTGAATGGAAGCAACCATTTAATGTAGTGTTTGTAACTGTAAAAATGTAATAACAACACGCCAACTAATGGTCCTTTACTTTACAAGAACACACATTAATTAACATTGGTTAATGCAGTGACATCAATTAACAGTTAACTAATGTTGTCTAGTAATAACTGTCAATAGCATAAAAACTTTTAAATAATGTAGAAATTAAAAGATTACTTATCATGACACCACTACTGAATGAGTAATAGACACATTAGTTAACTAGTTAGTTAATGCTTATTGTCTCATTAACTAATGTTGATTAATGTAAATAATCTATAAATACCTTAGCTAACCTGAACACCATTAGTAAGTGATTACTAGACACATTTATTACTGCATTACCAACTGTTAATTAATGTGCCCTTATTGTAAAGTGTTACCACAAACAAAGTTCATCATTTTGAAGTGGTAAAAATGCTGGTCCTGAAAATAAATGTAATCTGTTCACAGACAACATGAACAAGTTACATCAATCAACAGGATTTACAGCTGATTCTGAGAACAGCACTATTAAACTGTTTATGGTTCGGTTTAGACACTGACAGCATTTGGTTAAAGTTAGAGAAAGCTATCAGAGCTTGGTTTAATATAGATAAGTCTGTAAAGATGTGATAAAAAAATGACTCACAATGTATTTATTAATATTTAACCAATCCACAATCTTTTCATAACCCTAACCAAAAACTGAAAGTACTACCCCTACTATCCCACCTTACCTTATGTCAGAGTATAAAGTGCTCTGTAATCATATACTTTCCTACAGACAGTTATTACAATTTTACTGATTGCCTTTCTTCTTTCTTCATTTGCAGAAGGGGTGAGAGCTCTCTCACACTTGTGTCTTGGTTCATTGTCATGGGGCACGGCCATGGATAAATTAGGTGGAGACAGATGTCATTTGGAAAAGGCTGTACAATGGATGACTGACAGTTCTCTCCTTCACTCAGACATCGACATATGTTATCTCTGTCTGGATGAATAAATGCCTTTCTAGGATGTTGTTAGTCTTTGCCTCAGATTTATAAAAATGCGTTGCATGTTTTAAGACCTATGAACTAAAATTGGATTCCAATGACAGGTTCATGTCTTATTTTACACCTGCAAATCATACTGCTAAGATTTTTTTGAGCATTTTGAGTTATTTGATTATTGGAGTTATTTGATTATTTAACCATTTTCTAACTTCCACGTTGTCTGAAGTTCTGTAAATGTATACATGTCCAGTATCGCCTACAGAATTTAGTTTTCATCTTTTCTTTTGAGTTGAATATGACAGCAGCATGGTCCATAAAGGTGGACTCAAGGTTTGGTTGGACAGTTCAGAATTTGTTCTGAATTGGAAATACTGTGATTTATTCTCTCTTGGCCACCATGAATCCAAGCAGACTTTATGATATGCGGAGTTCTGCAAGGCTCAATCCTTTAGCCTCTTTTATTGAACTTTGCATACTTTTATTAGTCACTATATTTAATTTCTCTGCCAGTGAACTAAAGAAAATTAATGTCTGATTGCTTTGAGACAACATGGAATATTGTAAAGCAGAACTGAGTAACACACTTGGTCTAAAATGTTATTGTGATAAAAAGTTTCATCAGCCAAAATCAATATTTATCAAAATAAATGTGAAATCACTGTTACTTTCCAGTTTAAAGGCCAATTTTTGATACATGGTTTAAACTATTCTTTGTTGTCAGAACAGATTCAATGGTTCAACATCAAAATAAGCATGGATGAAACATGTCGTAAGTGACTTAGCTAAAAATGTAATGTAAACGAAATAAACCCCAAAGACAAAAGAAAAATTAGTATCATGATGAAATAATGAAAATTATTATTTTTGCATCAAATTTTCTTTATTTTGTTATTATAGTTTTCCACACCTGTAGTCTGATAAAATACTTACAATTGAAACATATAAATGAAGGTATCCGTGAAAAATCCTGATTCTCTTCTTTGGATCTGATTCATTAAGCATCCACAAAAATCTGAGTGAACATAAACACTCAAAAACTGCTCTTTCTGCTGTTCAGACCATTTCTCAGACTGTGTAGACATGGCAGATCATACTTTCATTAGTAATTAGGGCTGTCAATCGAGTAAAAATAATTAACTGATTAATCGCATAATTTGCTGTAATTAATTGTAATTAATCACATTTTTTCTTCTTAAGATCGAAACTGGTAATAGTTTACATTTAAATATAAAAATCAAAGCATTAATGAGGAATAAATACAAAATAAGTATCCTATTGTTTAATAGCATCTTTTTAACTTTAAACAGATTCTCTCCTGTGAACGACAGATTTACAATGAAACCTTCAAGACCATCACAACTGACTGTCAGCTTGTCAGAC
>JAPQRN010002126.1:0-10240 GCA_037367275.1 Coranthus polyacanthus | reverse complement strand
GCTCATACCTGGGAAGGGTATCTTTTTCCATGAATGTCGTAGAGACACCGAACCAAGCTCTACCCCCCCATTTGTGGTCACTGGCTTTCCAACGGTACCAACCCCGTGTCTCTATGACAATCAGAAGTGCCTGAACCTGACCTGAGCTTTATGACAATGGGGAAAAAGCCATAGTTTGGGTTCGGCTCATCGTTGGGGACTATGAATAAACTGAATTTTATGTTTATCGAAGATTTAGGAATGAATACTTGATTAATACATGAATAAACAGCAAAGGAATGAGCATTTTAAGAATGATAAGAGTTAGATGTATGTCTGTGATAGTCACTGTAGAGCTACAGTTAATTATTTTCATTTTCAAGTAGCGTCTGTTATTTTGATGATTAAATGATTAATAATTCTGTTGATGAAAAAATTTTAAAAACGGTGCAAAATACCAGTTATATTGTCACTCAGCCAAAGGAGACAGCGTTGATTAATACTCAACGCTGTCTCTGTTCTTTAGTTCCAGTGAAAGTACTTAAATGAACCTAAAATAGACTCAGCAAAGCAAAAACATCCTAATAACAAATACGATGTAATGGATTAAACAAATGGGAGCTGTGTTCTGTGCCGCTGAGTCAGCAGCTGATCTGTCATTTGAGCCCGTTTGACCTCTGACCTCCCTGCTGAGGCAGAACCTCCCTACATGGATTTATACGTCCAGGCATCATTAATCAGCCTTCAGCTTTTCTCAGTGTCCGTGCAGCTGAACTGTGATGTTCTTGTTTTCACCAGCAGGGGGCAGCATCACACAAGGAAATTTGTTATTCACATCCAACCACTGGTGGAAGATGTTTACAGAGATAATATTAAGATGAAGACTCTGGTGGTATTTATTTAATAGAACTATGTTCAAATTATGTTTAAATTTAATGAAGCTTCTTCATAATCCTGCTTTTGATGAAGCAATCTCAAATTAAGCTACACTATTTAGCTTCTTTTTTGAACTTTTAGTGACATTACACAGTTTTCATCACTGGATGCTTCAGTTCAGTTCAGTCATGTTGACATCTGTGCCAGTTTTATGAATCAAAGCACTTTGGAGGAGATTTTTGGTCCGAGTTTCCTTAAAAGTGGGGGAGCGAATTTCACTCCTGCCCCTGGAGAACAGGGCTGGGAGAGGTTACAGATAAAAATGTAATAAGTAATGGAACTATTTTAACTACGTCATCAAAGTAATTAAACTTATTACATTTGATTTTGTTTCTAACAAATGTTTTAAACTGAGCATTGAAGCTAAAATGTCCTAAACCAGGCCGTAACCTCACAAACACTATCAACACTAATTATTGTCAAACTTCTATTAAAAGTACTTGTGTGTTGGAGTCTTTTTCTGATTTCAGAAGCAAAATCTTGTTTCTAGCAGTGAAAGATGATAGAATTCACCGAACGACACGTCCACCTGCCTTGGTGTGGTCAGTCGGTCACACGCGGTCAGGTTGTTTAGATTAACGCCCACTGATTTGATTGGCAGATGAAAGACGGTGCAAATTCAAACAAGTGAACCAATCGGCAGCTCAAAATGTGGGCGTCCTCCCCGCAAACATTCAAAGCACCTGAATAAACTTTATATTCTGCACATAAGCTTGGGTTTAGTTATTCCCAAACACTGGTTGCAGAGAAACAGTCCCAGCTCAAGGTGAACGTCCTGACTCTTTCTGTGGCTTTCTGCTGGTCCTCACCGTCTTCTCTCTGTGCAGGAAAAAGACACGTTCATCTACTCACAACTGAAGGCAAAAGGGTTGTCGGTGCGTGATGAGCAAGGTGAGGAGAACAGATTGAACACGTTTAAGAGCCATTTACACACCTCCTGCATTCAGGATTATGAAGAAAACTTGATGAGACTCTTGAGGATAGTTAAAAACCCTTGCATGTTGTTTGAATTTAAATGAATGAATGAATTTAACATTTAAGACAAGCATGGAATCTGATATGCTGCATAAGGTTTGTAACAATCCTTAAATCTCAATCCTTGTCCCTAATTGTGCTTTTACACATAGTTACGTACATAAACTATAAAGTAAAACACAGCACAATTATCAAAAATGGCTACAGCTCTGGTTTAGTTTGAGACATCCCTTAACCTTTGTTGTAAAAGATTTTTATTACTGCAATTAGTTTAATTTCGGTTGGTAATGTGCTCCAGAGTTCACGGCGTTTGATGTCCAATTTTAGATCTGCGACGTTGCAGTTGCTCCTATAGTTCCTCTGTTGTTTATTTGATTTCACAGAAAGCAGATCTGGAGCTAAACCCTTAAGACCCCTCTGTGACAACAAATATGCCTTTTCATTCTAAATATATTCAGAGTGCGTTAACGCCAGTTGCGTCTGTCAGACCATTAGTTAGTAACGAAGCTCGCTCAGGTAAAACGTCTGACTGACTTTAAAGTCAACAGCATTAAAATTCACAACAGTGTATTTATATAACATCTGGTGATTTATACAGGAAAAAAACGTCGTAATGAGAGTCTAATACCATCTGCTGTGCTGTGTTTTTTTTGTTTTTTTTTTCCCCTCAGGACGACGACGGTCCCTCAACAGCGAAGAAATGGCAGTGTTCTACAAAAGCTTCCTGGACGAAAACAGAATACGACATGCAAATTACAACAAGTGAGTTGTTTTTGCGCAGGGTGTCTCCCACGACGCTGCTGGGTGGGAGAGTGGCTGCGTCTCCCGCTGTGGGGTTTTAACTACCTTGTGTTCAGACACAGCAGACAACAAACACCACGGGCTCCGAGGAGCTTTCTGTGAATTAGAATTGCAAAGAGGCTGGTTTGGTTTTAGGTTTGTGAACCTTCTATAAAAACAGAATATTTTCATCTGCCCACGCACGTCACCTCGGCTACAGCTGTCTTTTTCTTTTTTACCGTGTGTGGGTTTCACACTCCTGTCTTTATTCCTCTTACTGTTTCATATCAGTAAATCGAGGAAACATGAGCTCCTCTTCCGTGTGTTTTCACATTTCTGTATTTATTCATTTGAATACTTCTATGAGCTTCCAGCACATTGACTTACGACAGACCTCATGTCATATTTTCACTCACTTATAACATCGTGCCTTAAACGCAGCCTTCAACTAGATAATATTAACTGCTTTATCTTTGAAAATACATTAACAGACATAAAAGTGTGGAACGGTCTTATATTACTGTGATAAATTGCACATTAGCTTGTCTATGTTGAAACAGACTTTGCACTACTTTAGTGCATTATTTTTGCACAAGATAAGATAAGAGGAACTTTATTAACCATGCAGGAAATGCTCATGCCATTAAAGGCTCAATGCAAGAACTTCTAACTGTAAATTCTGTAATAATAAAAATAACAAGATAAGAAAGTCATTTTAGAACAATAAAATAATGAAATACAGCACGCTGTAACTGCTGTCACTTGCACATAAAAGTGATTCATGCGGAGAGGAATGGCTTTGAGTGCATGTGCATAAAAACAATCAGAGTATCAATAAGTGTTCATTTTCCTACTTTTCACTTTTGTCTTCAGATAGCGGTAGCACCAGTACATACCAGCATGTTGCTAAATACAAGAAATATGTCTAGTGCGTCTCAGTTTGACATGTAGCGAAGGATTTCAGCTGTAACAAGTGTAATTTCCGAGAAAGAAGTGTCATCTTAGGCTCAAATGTAAGATTATGAAGTTGAGATCTTTACTGTGTACAAAAGAGACAGTGATTGTCACCATAAATTGCTGGACAACAATCATTTTTGGGAATTTGTCAAGAGGACAAGTTTTGTTTCTTGGATATTTTGTTGATGATATTTTAAAATAGAACTTCAACATTTTTTTGTGTATGTATTTTTATCCAATAACAGGTTTTTCTCTTGCTTCATGGAGGGCTCAGCTGCTGCGATGGCTTTATTTGTCGTTATTTGACTAAAACCTCCATCATTTTGGACCTGTATTTTTCCTACAAATTTTGCAAACAAGGAATGATAGTAGTTGCCTACAGTGCAGTGTGCCATACAAACTGTTTAAACACGTTGTAATGCAGATTGGACTAATTCTTTTTCTCCGTCCTTTTCATATTCAGGGAGTGGTACCGACGCAACTTCACCATCACTTTGCTCATGGCCCGAGTCGCCCTGAACAACATGTGGAAGACGGTTACCGATAAATACAGCAGCAAGAACAACGGCACTCCGACCACCTGATGATTAATAAAACACCCACTCATCCCGCCATCAGGTGTTTATGTGCATCTGGTATTCGCTTGTATTTTTTTAGCTGCTGGGATTTCCACATCTGTGAAAATGCACTGTCACAAAGCTGAAAACGGGCCCGTTTTCCTCAGCTCCTGAAAAAGAAATGACAATATTTCAACTCCATTTTCTTAATTTATGTGATATCTGTTATTAGGAAAAACAGTGTTTTAGTTTTCTTTTCATTTAAATGCACCCCGTTTCTTTATTAAAGTTGTAAAGCAAACATTTCATGTGTGGTTTGCCTTTTTTTTTCTTTTTTTACTTTTGCACAAAAAGAAAACCCCGATGCCTTTTATAACTCACATTTCTAGTTGCTTTTCACTACTTTTATCACAGTTGCACATATGGTATTATGCATTGCCAACTATTTATAAAGCAGTTCAAATGAGATCAATCTTAAATATCTGCAGCAGTAAAATGCAAATCAACCATACAATAGGAGGCAGACAAACTAAAGTTCCCTACAGACGAAGGAATTCAAAAACATTGGCAGGACTTGCTGTGTTTTGCCGCACACTTGATTTCATTAAATAAATGTGGCCGTTCAACTGGCACCGCAGCTTCCCCTTTAATCCGGCCGGGGATGACATCATTACCCAGGCAGAGTGGGGGGGGCGCCGGGTAGCGCCATTTTCACCCACCGCGCAGTCCGTCCGTCCGTCAGCCAGCCAGCCAGCGGACCAGCGAGCTGTCATCTACATGGGCTGCTAGTTAGCTGTTTTTAGCCTAATGAAGCCGCTGCCAAGTTAGTTTTGGGGACCCGTTCCTGTCATGGAACCGAAGGAGAAGAGGCTTTTCTCGAGCGGCTCAGACTAAAGTCAGTGTCGCTATGGAGCTAGCTGGTCATCATTAAGCGGCGGTTGATGCAGTGAAGCTCAGTCGGCGAAACAGATCCCAGCCCGAGACGGACACTGTGGAAATCTGTGTTTTATTCAAGCTTGGACAACTGCGATAGCGTTCCTGTTGTTACTTAAAGTCAAAAAAAATACCACACCTCCATCTTTTAAAAAAAAAAAAAAAAAAAAGACGCGATTTTAAAAGTAAAAGGGGCGAGGAAACAGAGTCTTGCGTTGGCAACGGATGTCCTAGAGAACGGTAAGTGAGGCTCCGTGTATTTCTTGGAATTGTGTCATTAGCCAATTAACCGCTCCTAAGTAACGCCGGTGTTTTTTTTGTTTTCGTGTTTTAATAAAAGTCGTACATTGTCAAAGTAACGTCGTTTTAAATGAACGGCGACACTTCATTCGTTAACTGACGTTTTAACGAATTCGCCCGTTGCCGTGTGGTCGGTGTTTACGTTAGCTGCAGGAATTAGACGCGGGCACATTAACTGTCAAGTGAGAGCTAGCGCAGCTGTGTCGACGGGGAAGTACAGGCTAACTGGTTCTTCAGGTCGATCCGTTTGTAAGGACAAAAAACGCCGGGAACTGCACAGGAACACGGCTGAATAAACCCCGCCTGCCGACCGGTGTGAAGATGCCGGGTCACTGCGGCGAGATGGAGTGAATCGGTCATGTGATGGTTTTGCTGGGGATGGATGTCCTTTCATTGATATTCAGAGCGGGGTGAGAGCTGTGAGAGCTGCCTGTCTCACGGGGACAGTGGCTCTCAGTGTGGGACTCCCAGCTGGGATCACAGTGGTGGAAAAGTACTCAGATACTTCGCTGAAGTAAGAATCCTACTGTACTGTGAAAATACTCCACTGCAAGTGCTTAAGTAAATGTATCTTGAGTGTGTCGAGCATAATGTTAATTCATTGTGCAGTGAAAAGGTCCCTGTCGGTGCTTTACTGTTTCATAACGATGTGTTTGGATTCTTGTCACTGTTGTATCGATGTGTCTGTTACATTTTTACTGCTGTAGATGTTTAAGGTCGAGCTCATTTCATTTAATCTGCAGCAATGCGTTGTGTTCTATAAGGTCGGTGTTTTGTACACACAGTGCAACAGCAGTATTAATTCAAAAACATCTCATATATTAGGAAGACACCGCACAATTACTGCTTTTACCTTTTTATACTTTAAATACATTTAGCTGATAATACTAATAACTAAAGGCGTTGAAAGCAATGCAGAAGTTTTACTTGTAAATAAACAATAAATGCAGGTACATTTTGGGGTTTGGTGGATAAATAAATTGTGGTCACCGGCCAGACAGCTCGTAAGTAATTTGGAATCACCAGCTTAGACTAATGTGACCCACACTGTCCACTGTACCTCAGCGAATCAAATGAGAGCAGCGTACTACTATTTGATGCTTTCTACAATATAGAGGAGCAGGAATAATCTAACGTGACACCTCTCAGTTTACCCGCCATTGGTATAGGAGCCAGAAGGTTAATTTTGGATGATATTAGTTCTTAATGATCCGAATACTTCTTCCACCACTGATAATGAACTAAAATTGTGTGGCAGACTATGTTCGTGACATTGCCCAGCCCTACCTTTATGCAAATTGTCATATTGCACAGAACTATTCAAACATTCAAAATCAAAACATCTGGAGATACATGTTTTTCACTGGACAGGAAGGGGATGAAAAACTGTAATCCGAAAAGGAACTACAGCTGTCAGACAAAAATGCAGTGGAGTGAAAAGTACATTTGCTGCAGAAAAACAGGATTACTCAAGTAAAGAAGAAGTACCTCAAACTTGTACTTAAGTGCAGTACTTGAGTAACATTCCCCCATTGAATCTGAAGCCCACCACTTCTAGATGTATGATGTAGGACACGTAAACACACGAGTCCGCACTCAGGATTTTCAGTACACACACCTGGGAGTTAGTATTTGCTTTGCTCTGAAGTCTTTAATGGTTAATCATGACAATGTGCAGGGCTCCTCCCTCAGGCTAACACACTTCTACTCCACTGGGACAGCTTGTTGTTGGCCTAGAGATCCCGCAGGTTTTTGTATGCTATGCTCACGGCTGCTGTTGTTGTAGCAGGTTTCGTTGTAATGCTGCAGATCTGCGTGACAAGCAGCAAACACTCATGCAGGTATGTAATCCAGAATGTAGCTAATACCATACACCCTACCTACTGACACTGACTGGGTGTGTGGTATATTATTTTACAGCTCTGAATACTTTCACACATGGTGTTTCTAGTTCAGCTGTACTTTTTAGAAAATGTGAATTCCTTAGTTGGTGACATAACAACGAACTAAAGGTCAAATCCACAGCATACTTTTAAGACAGATTTAAGGCTGCAACGAACAATAATTACGTTTTGCAATTAGTCTGTTTTGTTGGATTTTTCACTAGTGCTCTAAAGCTTGTTCCTTGCCTCTGGCAGATAACCGGTGTCAGTGAAATTATAGTGACATGTACATAACAATCTAGCATCTCAATATTTAATACAAGAGCCTAATGATTAGCCAAATGAGCGATTAGTCAGTACACTGAAAAATAATGGGTTATTTGCTTGCAAAACAACATTGTCTAAACTGCTAAAACTGTCAGCAAGAGGGAGCCGTGAAAGAGAAGAATAAATGTTATGAAATGTACCTTCATTGTACGAAAGACCTTGTGTAGACCTACTCTTTTTCACAGAGAAAGTGGATCAGAAATCAGTAAGTGAATTGAACAGGAGATGATAAACAGAATAGATAATGGTATCGGAATCGGCAAAATCTTATGAATCCATCCTTACTTGTAATTTCTCAGACCTTAATCTCAGTATGTTTGGGCTTTGGACTTTAAAACTAGGGGTTAATTTTATAACGTATCTTTAGGTCATGTTACTAAATAGACATACTGAATTTAAAATGTGCACTGACATTCTTCTCCATGTCCAGTCTCTCCTCTGACTCATGTTGTTGCCAGTCCAAATCTTGTCTCTTGTCTTGAGTTAATGTTGGCTGTTACTGAGCTGATGCCCAGTACACTGTAGAATAAATCATTATTTGAAAAGTTACATTATTTTTAATTTAGTTTTGATACTACTGCAGTGGTATAAAATTCCCTGTTGTTTCAGTTTGTAAAAAAATGCTCATATTTTGGCAGATTGTCTGAATTGATGTTAATTGTTGGATATCATCATTACGTGGAGTCGTTTACGATTTCCTGAGCAGATATTTAATCGGTGGCTCTGGTTCAAGGTGTTGTCTGGTAGAGAGAAACAAAATACCGCCGTCTCAAAGTTCTGTTTTAAAAAGTTTGCAGTGTTAAAACTGATTTCAGGGAGTTTTTACTGATCTATCAAATGCTGTGTCTTTATGAGGAGTAAATGTAATATACACTCTCCCTGTCTCTCAGCCTTCAGGGTTTTGCAGTGGTGCCTCTGCTGTCTCTGTGGATCAGAGCATCTTAAACCACTGCTGTGATTCAAATGATAAATTTAATATCTGGCCTGAGGCTCAGTCATGGAAGTAGAACACCAGTGATGCTCTTGTCATGTGAGGCCTCACCAGAATTGAACCAGCCACTCATTTTAGGAAGTGACACATAGTGTAACAGCAAACTAGGCAGTTATGTTCCTGTGTTCAATTCATTCAGAATTAAGTGTTTTTGTTCTCCTCAGCTCTGTAGATCTTTATTGATCGTCATATTATGGATCTACAGCATTTTCAAACCCATGTTCTCTGTTTTATAAGCAGGTCTTTGTCCATCATCATGCTGTTGCTAGCTAGGCTGCTATTGAAGTTTCTTTGTTTACATGTGTGTTGTACATCACATTAGAGAAGAGAGAGACACACGGTCATTTGTCCAATCGGCACAGCTGTATATTAGGCTCGACAGCTCTGTTGGATCATTGATATAGTTGTGATCCTCGTGATTAAATGTTCTTTGACGTTTTCAGCCCTTATGTTAATACCATTCATTCTTCTGCTTTCCTGTGTTTCGGTCGTGTAGCGTCACCACTTATGACTGCCTGATTTGTTAACCCTTTTCTTACACTTACACACGACAGCTAATGTAATCACATGATATGTTAGCAATGGCTTCAAAGCTGACGTAGAAGCTCACATACAGCGTGAAATAGTCTTTGATTATGTACAGCAACAGTGAATTTGAAAGAAGGACCTATACCAGTCAAACAAGCTGTCATGTAAATATGCTGCAGATGAGTTTGGGCTGAAATTTGTCCAGTAAATTTATGTTGTTGTGTTGTGGTACAGAGAGTCCTTCAGACTTTCTCTGTTTTTGTGCAGTTTGTGGTTGTGAATCACAGCTCTTATAGTCAATGACTATCAGCCCACACATCGCTGACTCAGATTCTTTTCTTCTTCACTGTGTTGCTCTTCCTGCTGCCTGCTCCATCGTCTTGCATGAAAACCAGAGCCATCGCTTGACCCTTCCTCCTCTTCGCCGGTCTCAACCACGTCTGACCCCTCTTCCCCTCCTCAACCCACTTGTTTTTTTAATCTCAGCACTTTTTATTCCTTCTTTGCTATCACTGCCATAACCTGCTTACATGAAACACTGCAGCTTCCCCAGGCGCTCAGCTATTTACATTTCAAAAGTTAACATCAGAGATAGTTTTCTCTGCCGTTCCCTGTGGTGCTTTGTGCTTTGAGACTCATCTGATGCCAGAAATAAACGATTGTCAGATCAGAACAGGAACAAGGGCTTTCGCTGCCACTTTCACTTCTGTATTACACTGCCTGCAGTGATAGTGCTGGTGTGACTATTTCTTTATAGTTGGGGGTGTTTCTAGTTAGGAGCTGACTTGGATCTGCTTTGATGGGGAATAAAACAATGATTTTGATTGATTCCTATTTAAATTTGATTGGCTTTCTCAAGGCCCATTGGTTTAATTGCCGTAGCGTAACAGCTGATTTTATTTCGACCCTTTCCTCATAATGGATCAGTATTTTTTCTTCAGTGAGATGTGCAGTTATGTCAGTGTAATTTCTTTTGACCAGTTCCCACAGTAAAAAGCTGTAGGTCAAATACATACAATCATTATGCGCGTTTTCTGTCGGACTTAATAAATTACTATCGTCGTCAGCCTAAGCAGTCCATCAGTTTGTTACAA
>JAPQRN010002125.1:0-10243 GCA_037367275.1 Coranthus polyacanthus | reverse complement strand
ACACACACACACAGACACACACACACAGACACACACACACAGCTGCAGGGATACATTCCTGTGAGAAACACAAACCTCAGACAGATGAGTGTTTAACAGAGTAATAACCTGAGTCTGCAGCGTTTACACCTGAGAAATAACACAAAGACCAACAGGTTTAACCAGGTCTTTTCTCTTCTATAAAACCTTCGTCCTCCTCTAAACTCAAGCATCACATTAGAGGATGGGTCCAGTTTGGTCTTATTCAAGTACTTCTGGTTTTATTTCTGTAAAATGTTCCCACATCTTTGATTCATTCAGGTCTGCCCAGAAAACAACCGACCAGAGCTCCATCCTTCAGGACAGACACGAGCAGAAAACAAATGTGAAGGAGTCGACCGATTGAGCAGATACGTTAAGGACCGTTCAGATCAGAGACAGCTGATCACTCTGACCACGTCACCGGCCTGAAGTTTTCTCATCACTGTGTGTGTAAAATGTGCTGAATGAATAAAACCGCTTTGTCTTTGAGCAAATGACAAAAAGATGCCGAGTGACAGAAGATTAAAGAAAACACGTCATCAGCGCAAACCTTCTTTTATTTGTCCCTGATCGGCTCCTGACAACACATTAGACAAATAAACCCTCGTCTGATTCTGACACTGAAATAAAAGTTTGTCTTTAAGGCTTTCAAAGAAGAACAGAACAACTTCTGTATCACACACACAAACCTCCAGTGAGGTTTTTATTTCATAGAGAAGTGAAACCCTCTCTTCTCAAGGTCTGCTGTGGCGTATTGATTTAGTTTTCTAAAAGCAGGGAATTCATCCTCAGCAGAGACGTGAAACAGGAGAGGGAGGCGGCGTGACATTCATGGAAAACGCCGCCATCAGTGATGCATGATGGGACTTCAGTTCCCCATCACACTGGAATCACACAGATGTTAAATGGATGAATAAACGGCATAAAGCAAAGCAAGAGTTTGTGATTGAAAGAGAAACACTTAACTAAAGATGTTGTGTTTATCACCGTTTTCCAGATTGAAGATGTAAGTCGGAGGCGGAAACCTCCCGTCACGGTCCAGAGAAGAAGCTGGAAACCCAGGTCGACTGACGGCCGGTTTTTAAAGCTGATGTAATAAGGATAGTTTCCAACATGATTTGTGAGTTTGTTTTTGTTTTTTGAGTGAGTTTGAGCTCTACATAACTTTAAGATAGTCTGAATCTGAATCATCAGATTTGAGGATTTACTGAATAAAACTCAGAGTTTGTGTCATATTCATCTGAGGTTTGGGCTCTTTAGTCCAAACAAGAAAAGTCAAACCTACTGGAGACGCAACGAGGTATTTAAAAGATCAACAGTCCTGCCTGTAGGGGGCGATAAAACTACCGTAATGATTTAACCACAGAGGAAGAACAAAACAGAGTGAATTCATGTGACCGTTCATTGTCATCATCTGCACTAATGTCACTTCTCTACCGACACAACACACACCAAACTGGATTCTGTTGTAGATTCAGGATTAAACCAACAACCTGCTGTTTTACCGGATGTTTTACTGCTTTGAGGTTTGATTTTGAGTTTAATGAACCACCTCAGACCAAACGATCCGGACGACGGACGCTCGACGTCTGCGTGAATATGTGTCTGTGGCGTTGAAATCGGTTGAAAACATGTAGGTTATTATGGAATCTTTGCTCAGTGGATATGAGCAGAAAAATGTTGATATGAAACTTATCTTTGATTTAAAAATGTTGACAGTATATATCAGTGGTTTACGAAGACACTGGAAACATTTTAATGTGGAGACTGGGATGAAGAAGTCACTCGTAGTTAATCAGGAGCGACTCAGACACTGACTCTGAATATTCATGGTTGGGTGAAAACGCGCTGGTGTTGGTTTGAAGGTTTTTTCCTACAAGTAATAAACGCACTGAGACAAATGGACTCTTTGTCTGCCTCTGTCGGCTGCAGCGCTCAAAGGGTTAACGGAGGAGTGGAAGCTCCAGACACGAGATGAGGTATTGACGTCCGTGTCTCCTGGAGTTGGGGCTGCAGAGGACGGGGGGGTTAGATAACGACTTGTGGGGAGCGGCGGCTGGGTGGCCATGACGACCGCTTCACACTCGGGGGATTTGGGAGGTGGATGCGCCTTGAGGCGGCGGCTGCTGCCACGCTCCGTCAGCTCCTTTAGTTCTGCTCTGAACCAAAAGAGGGAATTATGTGCATTTCAAATCCCTGTTTCTGTTGTAAAATGTATGAGGCCGAGGAGACGAACACAACACGCAGAGGTCGAATACAAACACACTCCTACGATAACGCTCGCCGCCTCGTTTCCATTTGCATCTCTGTTTTGTGGCCGGGCAGATTCTCTCAGCCTAATCCCTGATTGTCTCGGTTTTTTAAAAATGTGAGCGAGCAGGAACCGGATCCTGTGTGTTCCGCTCCCAGCTGATCAGCAGCCTCTGTGGGCCTGCAGGCTCTGAGGCTGATGGATGTGGCTGCTGGTTGGACTTAATTAGCCGTGAATGTCCTGCTGCAGAGGCTGCAGACCTCCACCTCGCCACTGTGGAGCTCCACACGCCTGGCTCGCCTCCTGTTCAGGTCTAAAACGCCCCTACTTTTACTGGAAAAGGTCATTCATGAGCTTCATTTTGTTTTATTTACAAAGTTATAGAGCGAGGCTGAAGGTGACATTTGTAAATGAGCAAAAATCAAACTGAAACAGTGTCTGACGGGACACATTGAGGCTGTGGTTGTTCCTCTCTGACTCTCCATAAATATGACGGATAGTAACAGTGTGTACCATTCATTACAGACGTCACATGGTAATTGCAGGGTTTTCCCCAGGTTTTCACAGGCCTTAGGTGCCGTCTGGGTTCTAGGTGTAGCGTATGAAAGTTGTTTGTTCGGTCTTTATTTATTGCTATAACTCCGTCTCTGCTGCTTCTCCTGACCAGGTTACTTTTCATCTAAGTAAGGATTTCACCTGGTTAAATAAAGCATACAATTATAATACTAATAAATAGCAACGGAAAAAAAGTCATGATGGTAGAGAAACGCTGTAACTGTTGACATTAAATAAATGTTATCAACTCCAGTTCCACATTATATCAAACCTCAGCCTCGTTGCAGAATAAAACTTTGTTTAGACTCAGAGAGAATGAACAGGTTGTTAACAGTCACGTGATTCTGGTGACGTCGAAATTCAGATGGAGGCAGGAAGTCAACGACAGAATGGACGAGATACAGGTAAGTCTGGACTGTCCTGGTTTAGACGATATTACAGAGAAAAGTATTAACAGAAAATCACAGCTTTTGTTGGACGTGATCCTTATGTTATGAAGAGGAGCTGTTTTTTGACTGAACTGAAAGTTTTTCCTGCTAACCAGGCAGAAGAAGAAGCTGGATCAACTTAACAAACGTTCAACGCCGTGGAGCCTCGACGTTAACGTTAATTTAACATCAGTGAAGTAACGAGTCTCAAAGGACCAGTGATGTCAATAAAGATGTAACACCTATCTGGACCAAAAAGCCTGGGGCAGATTCATTCCTGTACAAACGCTGTTTGATAATGTTTATCGTGATCAGTCCACGTACGGTGTTCATCTGAGGTCTTTTCAAACCTGAGGCTGGTGCTGCTGCACTTTGACATCACTTTGTCTATGAAAAATGACAGAAAATGAAAACGCACGGTGAAGGACACTCTCATGAAGTAAATCGATGCTCGGTAACGTAATGTGAACGTGAAAGGCAGGCGAGAGAGGACAGTTTCAGAGTTTACACAGGTTTTTTTTGAGAGATTTACAAAGAAAGAAACATTGTGTTTGAATGTCTGAATACGAGTCACAGATATTATGAATTTCTTCTCACAACAATGTACATGCGTCAACATTATATGTACTGAAATATGACTACAACAGTTCAAAGTAAATAAACATCATCATTGGTAAAACTGAGTCTCAGATTTACAGACAGATGACAAATGGAGGGTTTGGTTTAAATAATCATCTGCTGATAATGGATTTGACTGATCACTAAAAGCGGTTTCCACTGTATTAATGTTTGTCTTTTTTGTGTAATTGATTAAAGTGTTAGTTTTTGCTTTTAGCTGTTGTTTTAAATCACACACACAGATGAACTGTGCAAATTACAGCTGCAACAAAGGTTCGCAAGCTGTTTTCTGGTGTTTTTGTTCAATTTCTTGCATTTTTCCGTCTAATGAACGACACCTTTTGTTACTTGATAAAAGCTCCCTGTAGTTTCTCGGATTGATTCATTAGAGCGACTCCAATCAGAGGCATTTGGACAGTTTGCGATAGAGCTTTTCTATGTAGAAAATCACTTCCTGAGGGGATCAATCTGCCATATATATAAATATTAAACTGCTGCTCACAGATTATAGATCACATTTCTAAGTAATAAAGGTGTAAATAAGCCAGGTTTTCCCGACGTTACGATCATCCCCAGTTGTATGCGATGCACACTTTTTAAGTCGTGCAGTCGTTTAAACCTTTACGTCGATGCATGGATTGGAATCTGTGAATCTTAGCATCACTAATATACACTCATCCACACACATCCAGCTGTTCCAGCCTCAACAGTCGTGTCTTCTCTGATAATAAAAGGCTGTCATGACTCAGACTTAAACCATCCTGGTTTTCTTTGAGATAAAAGCCACAGAATCCTGCTGTAAATGACAGGACATGTGTGTGAGTGTGTGTTAAGTGGGCTGTGAAGAGCCGTGTGATGGCCGGTAATTACTGTTTTTGGGCCTCGCCTTCTCCTAAAACGTCCTCCTCTCGCCGCCGTCACCCTGCAGCTCTGAAATATCGCCTCCAACCAGAAAAACAACCTTCAAATTAAAGAGAATTAAATACCAATGAACAATGCTGGAGGGGAACTGATTAGAAACAAAGAAGAAACGCCACCGTGGAAAAGGCCTCTTTAAATATCATGCATTCAAATGTTCTCCTTTCCTCTGTTTTAAATTATTGATGCATGTTTGAAATGAAGATGTGTGAAACTGAGGCTTTGTGTTAAAACAGTTGAGTGTTGTTTACTTCAGCTTCACTGATCAGCTCTGTTTGGGTCATTATTATTAACTGTTGAAATCATAATAAGCTGCTGTTTTTTTTTCCTGTTTTTTGTCCGATGCACCTAGTGACCAATCTGACATCTTTAAACCACAACAAACACGCCTACTAATACACCAAAACACAACTGGATGTTTGGTAAATTATAATCAATTATAATCAATACTGAAGTCGTAATTGTTATCAGCGCTCACCACGTGGTGTCCTTCAGAGGACGACTCTGGGTTTCCTCATCCACGTAGCAAGTGGAGACAAATATTACTGCCATTCATTCCCTTAAATTTTCCAATCTGAAAGTGGAGAATGTGGAGATACTACTTTTCTAGATTTAAGGACTGGTGTTCATTAATCTGAACAAACAAAAACCACACAAGGAGTTCCTCAAGGCTCCGTTCCCGGTCCTCTTCGGTTCAACATCTTCATGCTTCTCCTCACTCAGATTATGGAATATTATAACATTTCCTAACAAATTCATGCAGATGAGTTTCAACTCTACGTAACAGAGTCACCACACGATTACAGTCCTTACATCTACTGAATGAATGCAAAGAATAAATCAGTGAGTTTATGTGTCAAGAATTTTGTACAACTCAACTCAGAAAAAGCTGAAATACCTGTTTTTGTCCACAAACAAGAAAGATTAAAGTTGAGGATTGTTGAACACCTCCATGCTTGAAAGACTCAACATTTGAAGTGTTGAATGAAGATGGAAAAGTTGGAAAAAGTCTTGTGTTTCACAGTCAATAATGTTTGATTGTGATCTTTTGAACAGCTGATGGTAAGATGCTTCATTTACAAATGTTATGTTTTTCATTATAATTCCCAACAGATTAACGGGGTGTATTTTAAATCCAAGTAACCACGTCTACTATGACGACTTACGTGAACGACCGCTGACTTCACCAAACAACAGTACGACCTCTGAGCACGTTTTCAAATTTACGAAGGAACAGCTGAGCAACTGCATCTGCTTTTCTTTACAATAAAACACAGCCTCGTTATTTTTCTGCAGGATGGTGAGGACAGACTGTCTCTAAAAGTGTCCTCCTGCTGACAGAAAACTGACTAAAGCTCCTTTAGACTGAAGTGTCTGTAACAGCAGGAGTCGACATGTTTGAAGAGATGTCACTGTTCATCTCAACCAGAAAAATAAAAAAGACCCTTAAAAAGCAGAAAATCTCAGCGGAGTCTGGATTAAAGTGTCCACTGAAGCACAGATGTTATTTTAGTTTTTGTTCCATAAGCTCAAACAGTAAAAACACAGGTATGGTATTAATAAAATGGATGTGTTTACTGCTCACAGATAACATCACAGGCGGTTATTGATGCTAATAATACCTGCAGTGTTTTGGGGTAAAGGAGGAAGCGTCGAGGCAGACTGCGGCGTGTTGAAATGTGATGATGGATGAGGTGTGTTGGTTCTAATAAAGACAAAACGCTGCGAGCTGCAGCTCCTGTTGTCCACTTATTCTTGGATCTATTTTAAACCTTCTGACCGCAGCAGCTGGATGAGTTCCTGTGTGAAGAGCTTTCCTCTGTTCTCCTCCGCCCTCTGAATAAAACATGAAACCCCCGACTGATGCCTCCTCCTCATCCTCCTCCTGTACCTTGTTGCTACCGGCAACGTGGCGACGCAGATGTCCTTTAACAGGAGAATTTTGCATTTTTTGTGTCTCTGTATCGCCTCTTTCTCTTTTAAAGAAAGTTTCTGCAGTGAAGCCTAAGGGACCTGAAGGTCCCTGCATGTCAAACTGTCAGACTGCAGACATGTCATTGTGCCTTGAATGTAAACAAAGACGAGAGACCTGCACAAGAACCCAGAAGGAAAAACTGCTACTGAACGCACAACGTGTTTTAACAGAAAATGTGTTTTTCGTATCAGCGTTTGAAAGACTAACTGTGTGTAACCGATGTGTTAGGTTTCGGCACTGACAGCATTAGGTTGGGTTTAGGGAAAGATACCTGGGTTTGGTTCAATAACAGAAGAGAACGTCAACAAAGATGTGAACAAAAGACTCACATTGGATTTATTAACAGGGCTGAGTATCGTGGCTGACGCGTTCTCGTACCTCAATGTCAGAACAGGTCGATAGGAAAAGGTCGTGGCCAGGGTTAACATAAGAAAGTTCCTGTACTTATTCATTGATCCAAAAGAGGTGAGGACGGGTCGAGGCAAATAAACAATCAAAACGGGATCGAAACAGATCACAAAATTGAAGTTGCTAAAAATCTGACATACAAAACTTTGGACATTTTCACTCAACATGAACAGATCGAAGACAGAAGAAATAAACGTAACATCTGTAAAGAACCACAAACGTTTAAAACAGAGGTTAGAGCTATTCTTATTTTCTTTTGTTTAAATAGTTCTACATCTGTCGTTGCAGGATGAAAATGCTAATATTCTGAAATGTAAAACAGTCTCACTTCTTCTGTATCCAAAGACACGCTAAGGGTTTAAAGTGGAACAGAAGGTGGGTTTAAAGACACTAATGTGGACTCTACATGTTCTTCCAATCCTGATATTCTCTGCCTTTAAGTGTCGACAGGAGATTGAAGTGTAGCTATAACTGAGGCCAAACAGCAGCAATAAAAAGTTTAAAAATTCAGTGTAAAGGCAGATAATTGAACCCTGAACGCAGCAGTGACAGTGAGCAGCTGCTGCAGACCTGCTGTCTAATTACAGACTCCTCCTCCTCCTCCTCTTCCTCCTCCTCCGTAAACTGGACTAATTTGTCCGGTTTGTGCATCTTCTTCCCTTGAAGGCAGAGCCGCTGGAGCGTCAGACTTGGAGGCTCGTTTGGTTCATCAGCTGTTGCTGCTGACTAATCTTCACCTGAGAAGCAGCGAGGGCAGCGAGCAGATAGAGCTTTGATGTTTTATTCATGGCGAGCAGATCAGAGCGGCACAAAGTCTGATTCCAGCTTCATTCTGGAGCTGATGCACAGACACAGCAGGAAGTAATTGACCTCCAGGGAAGCGGCTCCAACACAAGTCGGGTCATGGACGCCCGCTGGCTGTCGGCTTCGTTATCAGCGAGACAATTAAACCTGCGATCTATCTCCTATACAGTTTACAGTTTAAAGTTCAGTGAGCTTCAAGCATCCTGGAAAAAACAGGAACACTTAGTGCAGATTTACAAAGACAAGTCAATCTGTTTCATTTAGAGCCTGATCAATGGTTTTGATAATCAATTATTTGAGTATCTGTAAAAGGTGAATATTTTGTGGTTTCTTTCCACCTTTGTGACAGTAAACTGAACATCTTCTGGTTCTGGATCAAACGAGACATTTAAGGACGACATGTTGGACTTTGGTGAACACTTCATCACCATTTTCCAACATTAAACCATTAATCGAGACATTAATCAACAATGACATTAATTGTTATTTGCAGCCAGTTTGTTTCCATCCACCTGATTTAACTCTTAATTACAAAAAAACCCCAAGTAGAACTGTAGAAAATTCAAAACAATCTTGAAATATAAGTTGTGTTAAATGTAAATATGTGTAATGGAAACAGATTCACTGAGTTAATACAAGAAACAGCAGTGTATGAAGAGCAGCAGAAAGAAACGTTAGAACAACTGTGGATCTAGTTCAGAGACTAAAACTAAAACCAGACTCAGGTTCTACATCCATCGGCTCAGGTCGGATGTTATTGGATGAAAAACTACGTCGAACTGAAGACAATCAGCTCTGAACGTTCACATAACAGTTGTGATGGAAACGAGCAGAAATTAGCATCGTCTTTTGCAGATTATCTGATAATTCGGTTCAAATTTGCGACACATTTGGAGAGAAGCTGCTGTTTGCCGTCGTCCAGGTTTTGTCTCTGAGGAAAAGTGTTTAAAAAAGTCAACGTTCAACAGTAAAGAAATAGATGTTGTCGTCTGGTGTCTGTTCGTTAGCAGCTGCCAAAACACCCGTCCGGTACTTCATGCATAATTCAGAGAGAATCAGTTAAATGGCTCCTCTATTCACTCTAGTTTTATTGGTTCTATTTTTTCCAAAAGGCTCTTAATACTTTCAGAGCTTCATGTTAAAACGCTGCTGTTAAAAAGCAGAACAAATGAAGAGAGATGTCCTTACAGCTCCCCACGTTTCTGTTGTTACTGTTAATGGAAAAGCTATTTGCAGATGAAAAAGCCTTTAAACTATAAATGTGGCTGTATTTTATTTGCGTTTCTCTTGAATAACAGCGTCATCACACAGGCCTGTGATGTGCACAGACTTCAGGTCGGACCAGGTCTAAACCCTTTTCCGTCTCTGTTTTCCCCCTTCACTGGTTATGGTTTAGCAATGGAAATTTAACAAACACAAAGAGGATTTTAAAGATTTTCTGTCGCTGCTCGTCATGTGTAAAACACTCATCTGCATAAAAAAGACACAGAATAAACACATTTTCTGTGTTAGTTGTTTCATATTTTTCAAGAAAACTCAATACTATCAGTTGTTGAAACTTTTCAGATGCAACAAATGGATGTTTTTGTGACAGAAAAGGTTTTGGTCATCAGGTGAAAACAAGCAGTCATTACTTTTACCTGCAGGGAAATTAAAAAAACAGGAAACATTTTCCATTTTAAACATAAAACAACTCATCAATTAATCATGAAAATAGTAGGAAGATTCATTTAAATGATGTGATAATTATTACTGATATGAAAATTCACAATAACGTTTGTGGTCGTATCACTGTAACTTCTACGATTATATGATGACAGACGTGTACGTGTTCTGAGTTATGACTGAATATTTATTATCTACTTGTAAAGTGTCTCGACAACAGGTAGAAAACAAAAACAGGAAGGATTTATGACTCATCAGTCGTCATAAATCAGTAGTAAATATAAAACAGAATCATAGATTTTGAAGAAGGAGACGATGCAGAAGCACAGGCTGAGGCGTCCACGTTTCTCCTTCACGTCAAATATAAATCAACTTCTGGAGACTGGACGAGGAGGAAGGAGGAGGAAGAGCAGAGCTGACAGTAAAGACAGCTTCTAGATATCTATCAGAAAGTAAAGGAGGAGGAGGAAGAGAAGAAGAGGAGGAGGAAGAGAAGAAGAGAAGAAGAGGAGGAGGAAGAGAAGAAGAGAAGAAGAGGAGGAGGAAGAGAAGAAGAGGAGGAGGAAGAGAAGAAGAGAAGAAGAGGAGGAGGAAGAGAAG
>JAPQRN010002123.1:0-10247 GCA_037367275.1 Coranthus polyacanthus | reverse complement strand
GCTTGGACAACTGGCGACCTGATAAAGAGCTCTGCGACCCATTTTGGGTCCCATACCTTAGTTTGGGAAAGGCAGCCTTAGCTAATTGTCTTTTTCGTGCCATTTTGATAGTAATATACATCTTCCTGCAGTGTAATATAGTCCAAATAATAAAGTAGTGTGTTGTAGTTGTGCTTTTATACACAGGGTTTGTAAGTAATTAACCAGAGCTGAAAGCTTTATTTAAATGAGCTGAACTGCACCTGAATCGTGACTTAATGTAGCTGAAATGGCTTAAATTTGAAATATTGTTGAAATGTAAAAATGAATTTGAGAAGTTGAAATGGGTCAAAGCATGAAGCACAATTAGCCCCCTCTGGTGCATAGCGGTCACTACAGTGGACAGCTACTAAAAAGTAACTTTCTCTTGTTTCTCTCTAATGCATTGGTTTCTATGGTGGAACTGCATATCAGCCTCTAGAGTGCTCTCTGCTGCCATAGTCTATTGAGGTCAATTCAGTGGTCAGTTGGTGTAAGTCCAAGTAAATTTCCTCTGAATCCAAGATGGCCGATAAACAGCCACCTCTGCCAACCACTGCTGGCATATCCTGTCAATCCTTCTATACTAGAAGAGCCCCAGTGGTAAAAAAATATGATGATACACAGTAACATCTAGGGAAGGATATTATCTGTTTGGAATATGAAATTTGAATGTCTAATATGTAGAAAATTACGATTAAACATGTGTCCAATGAAGTGGACATCATGCATCACCCAGTATATTTTTTACCACAAGTCATATAATTACCTCACTGTAATTCACTCATCTTATTTTGTAGACTTCAAACGCAGCAAAGCATAAGGCAGTCTACAGAATAGTCCAGGAAATTCCATCCAGCTCCAGTGATGAGTGTAGTGACAACAGTGATGATGAGCTGCCAGAGAAGAACAGAGACATAGGAGCTGAGGATGATGGAGATACAGACAGTCAGGAAAAGTGAGGATAATGAGGGGCAGGATGCAGAGGATGGTCAGCATGATCAGGGAGCTGTGGAAGATGGGCACATGGCACCTCACCATACTCAAGCCAGAAAAAATATCTGGAAAGTCCAAGACAATGACTTTGATGGAGACTTGCCTTGGAGGGAAGAGATCCCATAGATTTCTTCAGACATCTGTTTCCAGCAGATCTCATTGATGATATAGTGTACAACACCAACTTGTATGCTCTCCAGAAAGGGAAAGAAAATCTGGCAGTGACAGGAGAAGAAATGCAGATTTTTTTAGGGATCAATCTGATCATGGGGTACATTCGTTATTCTAGGGCATGAATGTACTGGTCTAGTGAGGATGGCCTTCATCTTGGAATAATTGCAAATGCCATGTCAGTAAGGCAAGGCTCTCAAGGCAGCAGCAGACCCTGAAGAATTTCAGTCAGCTGATGAGCAGATCATTCCTTTCAAAGGCCTACTGTCCATCAAACAATACATACCAAAAAAGCCCAAACCCTGCGGAGTGAAAGTGTGGGTGAGGGCAGGAACCTCGGGCTATATGAATAGATTGTGTACCAAGTGTACCAAGGCTCTGCAAGTAGTGCTCATATCAGTGGATTGGGAATGGCTGGAGATGTGGTGATGTGTCTTTGTGATGACATAAAACACAAAAGTGTTTTTTGATCATTTCTTCTGCAGCATCCCACTCATCGAGGCCTTGAAAGACCAAGGCATCTATGGCACAGGTACATGCAGAGCAAACAGGCTGAAGGGAGCAAATCAGAAACTCAAGAGAGAAAAACAACTGAAAGAAATGGGCAGAGGAGCTTGCTGTGTTGTCAGCAATAATGCAAACATCACTGTTACACGTGGCTCGAGAGTTCAGTCATCCACATGGTCTCGTCCTGTGCTGGCCAGTCCCCTGCAAACAGATGGGTCAAGAAGGAAAAAACGATGATGATGGTCCAAAAACCCTTCTCTGTGGCCCTTTACAATCAACACATGGGAGGGGTTGATCTTGTTGACCAATGTCTGGAAATGTACCCCCACAGATGTCATAACAAGAGGTGGTACATCCGAGTGTTTTTTCATTTTTTGGATGTGACCATTGTAAATGCCTGGCACCTCTACCTGATGTCTGGTGTGGAAAAGGTGAGACTCCTCTTCAAAGCTTCTGTAGCTCGTGCACTGATAAATAGTGGCACCCTCCAGCAAAGCAAAAGAGGAAGACCCAGTGGGACCCCACAACCCGTGAAGCGGAGAGCAGTCACCAAAGTAGCCCGTGAGGTCAGGTTTGGCACAGGATATCACTGACCCCTACTCACTGAGGTGAAAAATGCAAACCGATGTCATGATGCTGCATACACATGGAAGACCAAATACATCTGCATGCAGTGCTGTGTGCCACTGTGCCCTGGATGCTTTGTGAACTTTCATACAGCCTAGGTGTGATGAACATAGAAGTGTTCGGAGATGCAGAGACTAAAATATCAGTTCGTGTTTTCTTCCAACATGCTAATATAAGGGCTTGGTAATACTGTCCTGCATCCTTATAGATCTGTGTACTATACTATAGAACTGAGACTCACGGATGGTTTGATACATTTAGGTGTAAGATTCACAGCTATGAGTGTCATTGGTTTTCTTATTCAGGCCTAAACATTGCGCCTATACAGTGTTGAAATTTCCCAAAAATTGTTGAAATGTTTTTCAAAGCATAAAAAGAAACAAGGGTTTGTATATTTACAATAGAACACAAGTTAATTCATTATTTATTAATTTTTACAGTAAGTTCACAATGTTTTATGTTGAGTGCTCAAGCGCATGTAGTCCACTGGATTGGACACGTCTGTAACTTTATGAAAAAATCATATTTTTGGAAAAAAAAAGTTGAACATTTTTTTTCAAGTCCTGAGAAGAATAAAAACACTTCAGAAAAAAATCTTGACCAAGGCTTTCATAATTCATGCATCAGAGGGTTAAGTTGAATCAGAAGATGAAGCAGATTAAGACAGCAAAAATTGTAAAACATGTTTGAAAAAGTTTCAATTGTTTAAAGATTTGAATTAGGTAAAGCATGTTAAAAATAAAACAATTAAACAATTTTTGAGAATCCTAAATAGTTTAAGGCAGGAAGCACTGGTAAACTGAACAGAAAATGTTGTAAAAGTATAACAGGTCTAAATTGGTTAAACATATAAAAACGGTAAAACTGTCATGGCTTGAATGTCATGTTAAAAACCTGAAAAAACTCAATGACTTGTAAAATTTGTAAAGCATCTGAAGAAACAATGAAACTGAATTAAAACTGTGTGAAGATAGTGTGTAGAATGTGCTGTAGTGAAATAGACCAAACAGAAGCATGTTGGTCAAAGGGGGTACCCGGTACCTTTAAAACATCCATACTGTGATTGAGAGGAGGCTCTGCTGGACATGTACATGTATAATTTGTTGAAAACAAGTTAAAAATTACTGAGATATTACAAGTTATATTTTTTTTTGTTAAAATGTAGTTGTCATTACGACTTCACATTAAACAAACATTGACATCATCTTCAAAACAAAACACAAAGGAACAATGGAGGTTATTGAAAGGATGTTGTTTGTCACAGCAAGGAGATAGGTTTGTTTAAGGAGACGCTGAAGGCAGCAAGACCAAAAAGACAAAAAATGTTTTTAAAATGACAGGTTCATTCAGTCCTGTCAGTGATGATTCTGCAGTGTTTTCACATCACCTTCGTTTCCTTGCAACTTATACAGAGTTGACACCAGAAAATATACCATGTAACCAGTACTATCCACAACTTTTGTCTATTGGAAAACCAAAAACGGGCAAGTATATTGAGTTGTGCCAGTACCATGTGGTGGAGCGTGCACTAAGCCCATAAATCTCCAGAGTTCAGAGTCCAGAGTCTTTCCAGCAGGACATAAAAGCGCCTCAAAGACTTTTTGTAGTTACTTGAAGAAACCAGAACAATGAAATTGCACTTGAGTTCAGATATCTTGAGCTTTTAATCCAAAAGGCATGGATTCAACCACCTTTACTGCTTCCTTTATTCACCCAAAGTGGACACGACGGACCAGGATGCACGGGATTAGATTTAATTGAGAAAACTTGTTTAAGGTAGATTTGTCCAAATGATGGACATCAAACAATATCTTTTGCCTCGATTGTTCAAAAGCTGACAGAGTCAGGTTCTGTTAATGTGGGTGTAAAGCAACATTCAAAGAAAACTAGTCCTCATACTGAATGAAGCAAACTTTCATTTGCAGACATTTGTTTTTTTGTGTGGAGGAAACTGCAAGAAATATTTTAATCTTACGTACACTATAGCGGCTTTAAGTACTCTGCATGTGTCTCATTTAGTCATTTGGATCAAACCTCTTCTACTCTGACTTGTTTTTAGACTCCACTGAACTGAAGTTCTTGTAGTAAATGTAAGTATTCTGTCCCCTTGCACATAAAGAACCATGCGAAGTGACAGATAGCCAAACAGATGATTTTATTTGAAAACACACTCACTCTCTGTGAAAAAACAAAGCTTCTTCCAGCTCAACAGAGGCAGATGCAGTCAGATGCAAAAGTAACTCTCCTCTCGATTTAGACTTAACTTCGTAGAGCATCAAAATCCCATGAAAGCCAAAAAACTATATAGGCAAGCCACGTAGAACAAAACACTCCCCGCCTGGTATTGAACACAATATCACTATCTATTACATAATAATAAACTATTCCCAGCAAAAATAAACTAAGGAACTGTCTATGGTAGATGCTTAAGAAGACATAAGCACCACTACTTCAATCACAGGCTTCAGGAAAGTTCTAGCAGTCCCTCCTTTGGTCACCTTCAGTTCAAGTTTCCTGACCTCACCATTGCTGTCAGGGTGGGCCTTGGTGACAAGAGCTATGAGCCACTGGTTCCTTTTCACTTGTGAGTCTTTAAACAACACCAAGCCTCCTTCCTAGATGTTGGCTGATCATTTTGCCACTTGCGCCAGCTTTGTATAGTAGAGAGATATTTTCGTCTCCATCTCTCCCAATAGACATTGGCCAAGTGTTGAACTCTCTTCCATTGCTGCCGGTTCAGGTCTGCATTTTTGAAGGACCCCGGAGGTGGAAGAGGGGCACACACTTTCTGTGTGAGCATCATTGCCGGAGTTAGAAGAAAGGGGGAGTCTGCATCAGTCAAAATAGTTCTAAGAGGTCTTGCATTTATTGTTGCAGTAACTTCTGCCATAAGAGTTGAAAGCACTTCTTGAGTGCAATGTGAGGCACCAATCTGAGATAGCATGGAGTCATGGATCCGTCTTGAGACCAATCATCCTTTCCCACACTCCACCCATATGGGAAAAGTGAGGTGGGTTGAACAGCCATGTACATCCTTCCTCACTGAAGTACTTTGAGATGTCTCATTTTGCAGAATGATCTGCAGCTCTTTGCAGGCTCCTTCAAAATTTGTGCCATAGTCAGAGTAGATCACCTTTACAGGACCAAACAAGACAATGAAGCAGTGTAGAGCATTAATGAAGCTTGATGTGTCCATCTCTATTTCAAAATGTACAGCACATACACTTAGACATGTGAAGAGTACTGCCCATCTTTTACTGTTTGTACGATGAGTAGAGATCATACTCATCGTACTCGAGGGGGCAAAAACATCCAAACCTACATTTGTGAACAGGGGCTCGGAGCTAAGACGATCACATGGAAGATCAGCCATCTTCTGTTCTGCTGTCCTTCCGCGAAGCTTGGTGCATGTAATGCACTTGTGCAGAATACTGGAGATACATTTCTTTGCTCCCACTATACAGGTGCCATCTGTGCAGATGGCTCCCTCTGTAAAGATTCCTCCTTAATGCGCATGCTGAAGCCACCCTCCTATTCTTAGGAGTCCATTACTATCAAGATTGGGGTTGAGCTTCCTTAGAGGGCTGCTTTTGGGAATGGCTTGACCTTTTTCCAAACATGACACTTCAGTTTGGTATGTTTCCCTTTGTACACATCTTATGATGACAGTCTTGGCCTGTGACAATGTATGAACTGTGTGTTGCTTTGAACAGTGATGCCAACCATTGCAGTCGTCTTTCCCACGATCCTTCCTGGATTTAAATGACTGAGCAATGTGGATGAGGGAAGTTACAGCTCTGACAAGGGGTTGCCACTTGGAAAATCTTTCAAAGCGATGTGAGCCAAAGCCTTTGTGGGATTCTGTGCCTGTGGTAGTATGGCATCGAACTTCCACGTCAGAATCTGGATCAATGAGGTCTTAGGATGTCTCTTCAGTTGTGTCTGTCTTCACAGGGTTTAACAGGAAATCTGGACCATTTGGTGTCCATGATTTGAGCTGAAGGCACTGACCTAGTGGCAATGTCAACTGGGTTCTGGCCGGTGTAGACATAATGCCCCTGTTCTGGATGTGAGAACGTCCTTAACCGTTCCACACTGTTGCTGACATACACGTAAAATCCTCTGCTTTTGTTATAAACGTACCCCAGTACCACCTTGCTGTCTGTGTACAATTGCAGAATGTCAGGTTTGATGTCCAGCTCATTCACAATCTCCACCGCTAAAACAGCAGCACCTAACTCAAGCCTAGGTGTAGGAGCCATATAATGTGCATAGATCGATTTATCCGGCATCCATTAGTTTGGTCTGGTTACCATGGTGATATAGGGGGTCACGTGGGCATAGGTGGTGACAGGAAGATACTTTTATAAGGGCACTCAGTTACCTGCACTCAGGAGGAGAAGAGAGGAGGCTGGGTAGCCATAATTTTACGCTTTACACTGACTGCCATACGCTTCACGTATGGCAGTCAGTGTAAAGGTCTCTGCCTGAACCCACAAACAAATTACAGGTACAAAGAGAGCCGGAGACGTGCATTCAAGTCATTCTTCATTCATTATTCACTCATTATTTATTATATAAAGGAGATGAAAGAACAGTACTGAGCCTAAAAATAAAAGTCAAGGACAATAATCACGCCTTTAATATCATACTATTAATAAATATTTAAAACTGGAAAGTAACTGAACCAACTAATTACAATATAAATAAAAAGGTATCAGACAGGGTACTCACTGCAGGGAGATCACGTGCACACCGTGATCACTGCAAACTGAGGTAAACCTACAACTAGTTTGGGTGCTCACCACACTTCAGACCTACCACACTGCATGCAAGGAAGGGTGTGTATACCACACGTACTCCCCGCAGATCCTCCCGCTGCCTGAGAAACAAAAAAAGGAGCATACAATGAATGCTCAGTTGGTTCTTGGTTACAAATTCAACATTCAACAGAAACCAATTTACACAGAGCAATAAAAGTCAGACGTCAAAGTAAAAATGGATAGCAGTAGACAACTTATGATGAGCTGGCTATCAATCCACAATCATGACAGCAGTTAAGACTGCTGGACCACATCAAAGCAAAGCAGCAGTCTGGCACCAATTCCAGAAGGAAAGCACATTATATTGACTGGCTAATATACCTCTGAGGGAATAACCCTCCTACATTACCATACAGTTTACCTTCACAATCTTTGGCTCTGTAAGAAGCTGGCACTGGTGGAGCTGACTGGCTTTATACTGCGACCAAATGAAGCTTCATGTCCTAAAGGGTCAATTTGAACACATCACCAACAATACCGAGGCATTTTGAAATTAAAGGACAGAACAATAAGCAGCCTACCTCATCAGCATGAACCTACAGGGCCTTCATCAAACTGAGTCGAGAGGGAAAACAGTAGTGATGAGAATCTGAAGCATCATGAAGCAATGAGTCTTTTCCATGCAACTGGTCCGCTACTGTGCCAAGGCATCATGATAGTTCATTTGCTCTAATGTAGCCCTCATGTGGACAATAAATGTTAAGACAGGGTGTCTTAACATTTATTGTCCACATGAGGGCACATCAGAGCAAATGAAGCACCATGGTGTTTTGGCTAATACAGACTGATAAAGACAGACTGATTAAAATCATATTTTTGGATTTTGATGATTAAAATGACACCATGGATTTGGTGGGGGTGAAAGGGGCTGTGATGTGAAGGAATGTGCTTGTGTTACTTGAAAGAATGATTGCTATATTTTAGACATTGTGGTACACATTAAACACATTAAAAATGAATGACTTCAATGAAAGACTTCATTCATTGATTTTTATTTAGAAAAACTAACATCTCAAGTGTTCTGGGACTCACTCACATGGGACCGATGATGCTGGTCCACATGGCCGAGGTCAAGCTCACTGCCGAGGACTTTGATAACTTCTCTTGGGCCTTCTCCTTCGCCTCCTTGTACTTCTTCTCCACCATAGCTTTCAAAGTCTAAAGGAAATTAGAAAGAACACTATTGGAATGGCAATTATGGGGGAATGAGGAATAATGATTAATGTGCTCACATACACACCAGCCTCGTGGGGAGAACATATGTTGGAGCGACAACTTTCATGAGCTTCCAGAACCCTGAGTCCTCGACAAAACTGAAGGGCTGGCAATCTTCAATTATCAAATTCACCAAAGCCTCATCCATGACCTTCTTATCCACTGCAGCATAACAGAAACAGAGTAGGCATATTCAATGATAGATGTCATTGATTTCATCTGTCACATTTGAAATATAATTAACATTGTCTACTACAACACACATAGAATACCAAGTCATTATACTGTATATAGCCTGTTAGGATATGATGTCTATATCATAACATCATTCATTACATGTTAAAATGGCTTACCTGGACCTGGTTCAGCTTCGGTTGGCTTCTCATGCAGGGCTCTACAATGCCTCAGCATGGAGGAAGTGTTACCACTGAAGGACAACTCCATGGCACAATGTAGACACTTCACCTTTGAATAAAAGAAGATATAGTTAATACACTTAATAAGCAAAGCACAGGTCTATATGATATGGACAAGTCTGAAATAAAGCATTAATTTATATGCTTATTCATTCATATGTTATTAACGTTGGAATTAATTACCTTATTGGGTGCGATCTTGAGAAAATGGTCCCAGACAGGGGAAGTAAGCTTCCTCTTTTTAGCTACGGGATCCATCCTTGCAAGCACCTTCTCTCCTACTCCTCACTCCAAACTACTCCTCACACTCAACAATAAACTCACTGTAAACTAAACTCACACTCAACAATAACCTCACTCACACTCACTAAACTTCTCACTCCAACTCTCCTAACCACCAGCACCTCTCCTACTAACCAACTCTCCACATTGTCACTATCCAATACCAAAACAAACTATCTCGACTCTCATGAACTCACTAACTCCTTGAACACACCAACACATTTTGAATGAAACCTGGGGTTTATAAAGCTGTCAATACTCGTGCCAAATCTGAAGCGCGGACCAAAATCTGAGCCACTCCCGAATCGGTCACGTGGTACAGCCGCTTTGTGAAGCTTCGGATGTCGGCAATGACGTCACTGGACTGAACTGACACAGGCACCAATACATGCATCGCGAAAATCACTTCCTGATTACTCGACACACGTATCGGTGCATCACACGGTAGAGCTCATCACTACCTACAAGGGGTGGCGCTCCTAACCTAGGGGCCAGTCCTCACATCTAGATTTTACTGGAAGCCAATGAAGAGAAGCTAATACTGGGGAAATATGATACATTTTTCTGGCTCCTGGTCAAGCACAATTATCAGGTTCCTCACAGATGCACTGGATGCCAGAAAAATGTTGTCCAGGTTGAGTACATCATTAGAGAATGGATTCCTTAGATTCTTTGGGCCAATTATGATCATTTCAGTTTTCTCTGATTTTAGGAAGAAATTACATGTCATCCAGGTCTTTATGTCTTTGAGACATGTTTGGAGTTTTACTAGCTGATTTGTTTAATCCAGATTCATAGATAAATAAAGCTGTGTATCATCGGCGTAACAGTGGAAACTTATACCATGTTTCCTTGTGATATCACCTAACGGTAGCATGTATAGAGTAAAAAGAATTGGTCCAAGTACAGACCCCTGTGGAATGCCGTGACTCACCTTAGTTTAGGTAAATAAAATTGGGATCTTTCAGAAAAATATGATTTAAACCAGTATATTGCAGTTCCTTTAATCCCAATGGAATGTTCTAATGTCTGTAATAAAATGTTATGATTGATCATATTGAATGCTGCACTTAGATCAAGAAGGACAAGTATAGAAATAAGTCCACTGTCTGATTCTACTAAAAGATCATTAGTGACTTTCACCAGTGCTGTTTCTGTGCTATGGTGTTGTCTAAACCCTGACTGAAACTCT
>JAPQRN010002121.1:0-10254 GCA_037367275.1 Coranthus polyacanthus | reverse complement strand
GATCAAGAAGGACAAGTATAGAAATAAGTCCATTGTCTGATGCTACTAGAAGATCATTAGTGACTTTCACCAGTGCCAATGCTTACTGTATTTACTTAGTGTGGGAGTTGGGAAAGTTGCACTCAAATAAAATAGATTTAAAATGAGCTATTTGTAATATTTCTACTTTAGAATATACAAAAATGACCTACAATTAACACCAGCATGAAGGAATAACAGTTCTGACATTATCCCAAACATATCTTTGTATTATATTGCAGACATATCTGCTGTAGTTAGCATGCTAACCAACTAGCCCTGTGCTGGTCTCTAAACTGTAAAATACAAACCCTCCTCTTGCAGCTCCCTCCTCTCTGTCCTAAACATCAACTATTTCCACAGCCCAGCCAAAAAAAGTCACACACAATATTTCGTTAGACCGCCTTTAGTTTTGATTACGGGGCACATTAGCAGTAGAATTGTTTATGCCACACAATGCTTATGTAATGTCACAACATTTATTTCCATCCAAAGTTGCATTAATCCCAAAGATTGTCAGTGGGGTTCAGGTCTGGACTGGTGAACCACTCTTTGACAATCTGAGCCTGATGAATCCTGTCATTGTCATCATGGAATATGTCCATGCCATCAGGAAAAAAATTAATCCATGTATGTAGAAACCCGGTCCTTTTCAGGTCCTCAGCTGACCTCATTTTATGGACACATAGCATTGCTGAACCTAGAGCTGACCAACTGAAACAACCCCAGATCATAAGACTGTGCCCACAGGCTTATACGGTAGGCACTAAGCATGATGGGTGATCCCTTCATCTGCCTCTCTTCTCACGCTGATGCATCCGTCACTCTGGAACAGGGTTAATCTGGACTCATCAGACCACATGACCTTTTTCCATTGATCCACAGTCAAATCTTTATGCTTTCTAGACAATTGATGGTTGTTTAATAAAACCAAAACGTAAGAATGTCCTTAACTATCTGAAACAAAATAGAACTGATATTGCTATTTTACAAGAGACACTGACTAATGATACTGTTGTGTCACTCAGCTGTGTGTAAATTTGTGGCTTGACATCATAATGTGAAAATTTCACATTTAATACTGCTGCAGTACTCAGACAGCATATTTTTTCTTAATTTCTATTGATTCCTATACACTTTACCCAACACCAAGGGACAACATATTATAGGCGGCTTTTCTTCTAATAACTAATGTGATGTTTTAGCCTAATTTTCTTGGTTTATTTAAAATTTAAACATTCAGCAACTGTATTTTTATGTCAGTCTTAAGGGCTAGGCGCACTTGATTTTCTCTGGACACACCCACACTATGATTTGTGCCTACGCTACTGCTGAGTGGTAGTGCTTAAAGACGTTTGAAAGTTCTGCCCAGACATCTTTCAGTATCCCTCTTCCTCTAGATAATACACTGATCTGGTGCTCATACTAGGTAGGGACCATTTCAATCACTAAATTAAAAGGAGAAAAGAAAGAAAAAGTTATTGCTTGAAAATGTACTTCTTAAACAATTCTGTAGTGCTAAGAGGGCATGTTGGAGGCTACAGCTATGGCTCACAACAGCAGCTATATATGCAAATGTATGTATACATGCATTATACATACATTTAGGATGCAAACTGGTTTAAATAGATCTACACCAAATACTTGAGCCTCTACACCTTCAACATGCTACTGAAAAATCCCATCATCTCTTTGGTGGAGTCTCAGATTTCCTAAATAAATCAGTTAAAACCTTTAGAGGCCCCTGGTGGCCTGTAGCCAAAAGAAACAACAGAGTCAAACTCTTCGAGTTCCACCAGTGGTACAGAGTCTGGGCCTGTTGTGGTCGGTTTCACAATTAGGGCTCTACCAGCACCAATAATGTGGTAATAACATCTGTAACATCTGGAAAACATCAGAGTAAAAGTCAAGCTTGTAACAGACAAATAAGCCTGGGTCCAGCTCGGCTCTGCTTTAGCTCTGCTGCCTCCCATTACAGCAACACAGCAGCAGCTGCACAGCTGCCTATGGAGCTTTAAACAATCTGCTACACTTTTATACAAACTACAACTACGATATGAACACATGTATAGTTGCTGAGAGAAATGCAAAGGAAAAAAAAGCAGAGTAGCTCCTTAAAGGAGGCGTTGAGCAATTTCAATGGGTGGGTTTCCATCCATATGTACCACAAATTTGAACAGAATTGTCAGAAAGTCTGCAAAAAGAAAATGCTTATTTATGCACATTAACATCCACTAGTGTTATGTAAATATTAAGAGCTGGTTCATCATCATCATCATGGTTTAAAAGTTTTTCTGTTATATGTAGTATTTGTTGCAATAAAATACTACCTGAGCTGTTGACTGAGGAGCTGATAGACATAAGAGGTCTGTTAAGACCTGAAGCTGGCTTTAGTTTTTGTACTCTGAACTGAACCAAATCTCTGGTCTGGATCATATAACATTGTTTCAAACTTTGTCAAAACCTTTAATAACATTTGTTTCTGCAGCTCTTCATACATGGTGTTTCATTGCTGCTTCTATGTAATATGTCATTTCTGTTTATTTCTTGTATTAATTCAGTGAATGTTATAGTCTGCTAATTGGTTCACACATGCACACACAACACACAACTTTTCCCTCTCTCCTAAAAACCTTTTTTTTATTTTGAGATTGTTCAAATAATGCAACGGCAGTGAAGAGTCTATCAACTTCTGATGGAATGTTTTCAGCATATCAGGATTTTTATCCTAATACTTGAGCTGTGGGTTAATGCACACTTTAATAATAGAACAGATACTGCCGCTACAGTTTGACTGATATTCTACAGCTTGAACACAAACACAAAGTCCAGAGAAGAGGTAGAATTCTTGTATCCTCTCACACCCCTTGAATTACGATATGCTGAAAGGGAATAATGGAATTTTTGCCCAGTGATGCCAAAAATCAAGCACTACAGCTTTTAAAGTCTTCACAGAGTGAACTCTCTAGGACCCTCTGGTGAATTCTGACAATGTTTAGAACTCCTGTATGCAAGACTGCCAAAAATGCATTTTCTATGTATGAACCCCACTTTGACCATTCTAAACTAAACTGCTGACTAAGTCATCATGTCAGATTAGTTTCACAAGAAAAAGTGCTGAAGAACTTTTAGAGCTTTGAGTCCTGAAACTTCGACGCAATGCTCAGAGCTAGCTTCTGAACAATGGAGCAAATTTGGCTAAATAGCTTCAACCCTTTTTGATTTATTAGCTTTAACATAAAATGTACAGCTTTGAAGCTTTCTCTGGGAGACTGGAGGACGTCTGTCTTTGTGCTCACAGTTTGGCGGTGATGAACACTTTTGATTTCTCCATTGAAAAGAGAGATGTTCACATTTAGTTTTGTTTAGTTTTGTCTTTTACTTTGAGAATGTATTAATGAGGCATTTATCCATTGTATGACTGCTTTATCTGTTCTAAAAATGACATACTCTTATTCAACAGATCAAGAGCATGAATTCCTAAATATGTTACAGGTCCTGCTCTTGGCAGGTTCTAACTGTGACCTGATGGGAGTAACCTGAACTCATTGAAAAAGAAGTGACTAGGACTATATAGAACTGACTGGGGATTCTTTGTGCCTCTGCCCATTGTTGTCCATTTGTCCATTTGTTGGTGGGCCTTTGAACAAACACTGTTTGGTTCAAAGGTAAGTTTGTCATCAGAAACGTGTGGTCCTGGACCATGTCAACAGCCTGGACATGGAAAGTTAGACTATCATCTCCTTTGTTTTGGGCACACTTATGTCCTGGAAGGAGTCACTGAATTCATACAACACTGGACCATGGCCTGTTTCCTCATTGGGTCAATGATGTAAGTATTTTTTTTCCTTATGTTTTTTGTTGTATCATAGGACAAATTGACAGTGCAATTACAGTGCACTACATGAATGTTATAGGTTATTAAATGTCCGCTATTTCATAATTATACAGTATAGTAGAGATTCTGTCCCTCTGTTCATGGCTGATATTCACTTGAGATCAATGAAAAAATATATATGATAATACACACAATGTTGAAGAGGAGTACAATGCAGTTCTCTATTGCAATGTAGCACTATATTTTTAAATACATTTTAAATAATTTGTCATAGATTATTTAGAAAAGAGCCTATGTTTTCAGCATATTCCCCACTCAATATGACAAATTGCAATTGCTCCAGCCCCCCCACGACCCTCCGGAGGATTAAGCGGTTACAGATAATGAATGAATGAATGACACCAACTTAAATACATGTGTCATATGATAATGTTGCCCATTATAATTGATAAAATGGTGACACATTTTTTTTCCTTCAGTGTAGAATGCAGGGGGATATAACAATCAGCTTGTCCGTCCATCCATCATTATTTTGTTTCGTTGGGTTGTGGTATCACCTTTAATGCACAAATGCGATCACATACTGTACTTTGCCAATTCTCTATCCATACACTGCAACAGTACATTGAGCCTCAGAGTCCCCGCATTCCCACGTTCGGGCCCATGTTTTCTCACACAAGGAAAAAAAAACAATTAAAGAACTATCTATCATCTAGCTAATAAAAACAGCTTTAACTGACATAATGTATGGTCTAGATGACAAGTGCAGTCCCAGTGTGTCACTAGTCTGGGCCAAGACTTGGCTTTGATAAATGGAGGCTGGTGCTCGGTGTTGAGGTGAAGAAATAGGGATAGGTCTGTCTCCACTGCACAGCTCAACACTTCAGGCTGAGTGCTCACAGGACACATGTCTATCTGCATGCAGCTCTGACCCAGGCCCTGAAGATACAATGTATCTGTTATATGTGTGTGTTCACATGACAAGCTCGTTAACATTTGGGACACATGCTGTATCTTCTGCTCAGTAATCTCATTTTAGAGAGGACAAGTCCTTCCCCCTCTGCTGTGCCCCATGGGATTTTACATTGTAAAGAAATACAGAAGGTATTCTGTATTTCTGTAGGAGAGACAAATCATTTTTTATCCTGTTTGAATTATGCCATAAATCACACATATGATCAATAAGGTCAATAATAAGGTCATATAAGGTCAATTCAAAAGCTAATTTTATAAGGTAAGAAAGTCGCAGTCTGTCATAAAGTATCATAGTAAAGTACTTGGGCAGAAACAGTTACATGAACATTAGTTCTGTGACTCTATGAAGTAAAACATAAATCTTCTACTACACTAAATAAAAATGAGTCGACTCTTAAAAAAAGATGTTGATTATGCTTACTGTTTTGATTAATTGACTAATCAATTATTCGTGTATATCCCTAGTTTATCCATAGTTTTGTCCTAACCCTAACCATCAAAGAGGCGACCAATTCGGGATTCTGGGAATTTTGTTTTATAACCAGTGATATAAAGCAGGGTTTACCAAATCTATTTGGAATTATAACTGTGACTAGTTTTAAGTTTTTTATCCATCCATATGGAGAACATGCAGCATAGTGGGGTCATTTGATGACACAAACCCTGGACCAAAGAAGTCTAAACACTGGACCCAAGAGTCTGAATCCCAGACCCAAGAGTCTAAACCAGGGATGTCAAATATACGGTCCGCGGGCCAAAACCCATCCAGCAGAGGGTCCAATCCAGCTCACGGGATGAACCATTTCAAGATTAGCAGACATTACTACACAGATGTGGAAATGTATGTACATTTCAAATCATTTCTAGATCTTGACAAGTTGTTCTAATCATAACATGAAATAGTATATTTTTCAGAGAAAAGATGACATCACATGACTTTTGTCTGTTTTATTTGACTTGCAAAATTATTTTTTAAATTGAGAAGCATCATATTGATGGCATTCAAATGGGATCCAAAAATGATGTGTCTCCTGCCATTTGCTGCAGTGTATATATTTTTTCTGAAGTAAGGTCCTATTGGGCACACCTGGAAGGGGCGGAGCTTCGCCTCTGCAGAGATACAGCCCTGCCCACCCCATGGAGGAAAACAGTTCATCAGCCTCCACTGATTTTGTATTGCATGAAGGTGTCTAGCGTCGTTGCAGTCAAAACACTGAAAAATGCCTAAAAGCTGTGTGTTGGGAAAACAGTGTGATCCTGACAGTGCGCTAATGTGTGCAGCAAGCATTTTATTGCTGTTAAGACAAATATCTAAATATCAGTTAGTCTGTGATGTATTTCTGTACGTTTAGCTGAAGAATTGTGACAATAGGTGGATAAATGTGAATATATAAAGAAAGATATGCATTAACATGCAGTTATTGTGTTCTCATAAGTGACTTAGCTAGCTACAGAAGCTTGCTAACATATAGCTAACATTAGCTAACGGCTTGTCCCATCATCATTTTAGTTACTGACTTAACGCTAATGTCTCCTCTATATCTGGCTCTGTTCTAGCCATAAATAAATTATAACAGTAATTTTACCTACACTGGAGAATCTTACAAAAAGACTCTGAAGACTCCAATTACAGACATCACACAGTGTGAGTAGGGCACCAAGTGCCGAAGGGTGCACCAAAATGAAACCTAATGATCATTATCATAATGGTATTACAGAAATTTAAGATGAAGTACACCTATGACAGGCACCATTACCATTATATTTGTGCATGTTCTCCCTGTGCTTGTGAATGTTCTCTCTGTTGTTACGACTGGCTCTGGGCCACAAATAGGGAGATGCAGGTCGGGTTAACGTGCACAAAAGGAAACTTTATTTACAAAATAGGAATGTTTAAAAAACATAATGAAATAATACTAAGGCTAACAAAAGTAACTAAACTGAAAAGTGCATGGCGTAATGAACCACGTGGCTGCCAGCCGGCAGCAGGACGAGTCCGGACCAGCACGCAGAGGACCACGAGGGAAGAGAGGCGACCGGACACCTGCACGCAGCCCAGCTTTTATAATGCGTGCACTGATTACCAGGCAGAGCCGCAACGCAGACCAGAGGGGAGGAGGAGGAGGCAAACACCTGAAACGAGAGGCAGAGGGAGGAGCAGCCGCACAGAACACCCCCCAAACACCCAGACAATCACGGACCAGGGCTGTGACACTATCATCATCAAAACATGTTTAATAGGTTAATTCTCCTGCTTTGAGTTAATCCCCAGCAGCACACGACTCCTTCTAGGGCACTAGGATGGATAAAATGCACGTTTACCTATGGGGACAATAAAGATGAACTCTGCTGTGTAAAAAGTCCCAAACATTACTTTAGGCTGCTGATTTCTGACATCTGATGATACTGTAGTGCAGCCTCACACATACTGTACATCAATCATTTAGTAAAATATATATCAGGTATTTTACAATGGCCATTTTCATTTCCAGTCCATCTCATTTCCTCATGAGGTTATTTTGTTACAAATGGAATTTAAGTAGAAGTGGTTTTTGTTATTAGAGAACTGAAAATGTGAATAAACTGTATTTTCCATGAGTCACACTTATTTTTCATTGCTTAGGTCAGGGGTTGGCAACTAGCGATCCGCGGGCCAAAACAGGCCCGCAAGCTATAATACTTGGCCCGGCAAATGGCACCCAGCCTTTATTTGAAGGAGGCTTGTATTAGAGGCATCTTGCATTTCTAATTTCTTCTGTTTAATGAGTTTTAATCCACTCCCGTTTGTGATGCTAAAAGTACTGCAATATGTGTTTCTACAAATGTTACGTTTCCTTTTCCATTCCAAAATAAAAGCCATTGGATAGAATCTATTGATTACTTAACAGAACTTATATTGTGTAAACATTGTCTTCCTGTTTCGCTGGTAACATTCTATAAATTACATTTTAGCTGAAAAAGTAAAACACACAGACCTGCAGTGACTGACACCAGACAATAACACTTCAGATCAGTGATCTAGAACAACAAAGTGTTGAAAATAGCTGGATTATATTGTTGAATGTATTAAATTAAACTTGTAGAAGTGAACAGGGGGGTATTTGAGGAAATATGCATGCTTGGATTGAAAATAAAAATAAAACATTGCTGTGTCTGTGGGCCACTGTGCCATACATATGAACAGCAACAATGTAAATTTAGTTTCACTTTTTAAAAACAAATTACAACAAAATCAGATCAAAAACTAAATATATAAAATAAAAGTGGCATCTGTCACACAGAGACTGTGCACATTGGAGCGCATCGTTGACCAGGGAGGCTGTTTGAAAATCAAAGCTTCAGCTCAAATGTGGCCTCATCTAAAGAGGGGATGTATTTTTTCACCAGGGAGGAGAAATCTGCACTTGGTCAGACAATGAGCAGGTCATGTAAAAAAGCAATGATGTTTTGGCCCATGATTCAATTGCTTAGAAAAAAATTGTCCCTTGGACAAATTTACTTGCTGACCCCTGTCTTAGGTGGACCACATAAACCATGATAAAATCATCCAATATTTTTCCTGAAAGTTTAATTTTGATAAAAATAAAAGAAAAAAACACAGAAATCACATTTGGAAATATTTATTGGATGTGCACTTTGAGTTTTTAGTTTGATTGAGTTTGCAGGATTTATGAGCAATACTGTAGCCAGCCACCAGGGGGTAATGGTGGTTTTGGCTTCACTTTTTGGAGATGTCACTACATCCATCTCTATATACAGTCTATAGTCTGAACTTCTATAGACTGTATAGTCTATAGAAGTCACTGTCTAACATGTCACTGTAAGTAACATGTTAGACATTGGTCTAACATGTTACTTACAGTGACATGTGCCTGACAAAGTACTATACTTCCATATGGGATGTTAGGGGGCTTTTCTTTAATGTTGATCAACTTCTTAGTTTGTTAAGTATTACAAAACTTTGAAAATATACAAGCTCCACCTACATGCCATTGGCTGATTAGTTTCCTGTGTTACAGTCATTTTCAAATTGGTCTCAGCCTCAGTCAAATTCAGAAATACTTCCCTCTGAGCTTCTCCGGGGACCTTCACTGACAGACATGACCTGGACTGACCTGGCCTCTGATTACCATCCAGGAGGGAGGAGGCACTGGAAACATGAGAACCAATTGGATGTTGTAGCTTTACAGAGAAACATGAGTCGGATTGTTTTTATGGGTGTTGTGTTTAGTACTGTTTGTTAAAAAAAGAAAATCTGTGTGCTCTCAAGACATGATTTGAGGATTCTTCAAATCATGCCACAAAATATCTGAAATTTTGTCTTTTGGTTTTGTTTGTGTTTCAGATGCTGTTTGGAAGTTAAATAAAACATTGCAAATGTCAAGCACCTATGCTCAGTTACGGGCAGACCAAGTGTCTGCTTGTAACTTATTTTGATGGCTAATGTTAGTTTGTTGCTACGGTGGCCACTGTTGTTCAATAGTTAAACATGCTGTCTTTAAAGGAAAGTCTAGTATATAATGATGTATGTGACAGCTGAGACTTATTCAGAATGCGTCTTTTGGCTAGACACAAATTTAGGTAAATGCTCTAGTGTTGGTTTTCCCAGGATGCATGAGGTTCAGCCCTGCTGGGTGCTCCTGCACCTGCTGAAGAACACACTAGAAGAAAAGCTTGTGAAGTCTAACACAGAAAACAGAACTAACTATAGTTTCCCTCTGTCCACTAATAAAATCACAGATAGGTCACATGGGTGGACAAGAAGCAAACAAAAGTTTTTGTGTGAGAAGACTTGAGATGACTTGAAATGTTGCCAAGACTAATTTATTACAAGGAATTACTGCCTCCAACAACCTATCAAATTACAATTTATATCCATGACTGTCCAGACTCTTCCAACACATGTAGTGAAGACTTGCAAAGAGGCATTAAAAACAACATGTATACTGTACAGTTGTACTGTACTCAACACATCCACACACCTAAACAACAAGATATGCACAAAATACCATTGAGAGAGCAAAAAAATTATGACATAACAAAAAGCAATGAGTTTAGAGTTAGAAAAAGCGTGTGGAAAGGGCTAAAATAATAGCACTTATATATAATAGACATTACAAGCATGAACATGACGTGTGTTAAGTCCACAAACTCTGTTGTTCGACCATATCTGTCCCCAACCAACCTTCTAAGAATTGTCCCTGTTTAACCATGTCACTTGGCATATGCCACTTTTTTCCTGCACTTATTCTTGTTTGCAAGAAATAGACAAACACCAGTATTTTTAAGCCTCTCCACAAATCAACCAGTATTATCATTTCCCTGGTGAGGTCAGGCTGTATCAGGAGGTCAAAGATGAGGCACGAAGTAGTTGGATAAACTGTGATGGATGTTTACAGCGAGAACTCATTTTATAGTTTCCT
>JAPQRN010002120.1:0-10254 GCA_037367275.1 Coranthus polyacanthus | reverse complement strand
AGAAGAGAAGAGAAGAGAAGAGAAGAGAAGAGAAGAGAAGAGAAGAGAAGAGAAGAGAAGAGAAGAGAAGAGGAAACGAGAGGAGGTCTTTCTTTATTTGTTGCAAATCTATCTCTGAATCACATTTGCTTCATCAAGTATTTAGAAAGTAATTTAAAGTTAACATTAACACCAATTTAAATTAACAACTGAACATGGTACAGAAATTATATTCAACATCATTCAGAAAAGAGAAAGAGAGAGAAGATATTTCCAACCGTTTTTTGTTTTTTTTTTACATTGAAAGTGTACCAACATTACCAGTATGTGCTTAGAAAGCTTAGAAAGACAACAATCTGATGTCAATAATGATAATAATAAAAGGAAAACATAACACACAATTTAAATCAAATTTTATAATTGTCTATTATTGGAGAATTTAGAGACTCTTTTTGTTGTGACACTGAATGTCTCATTAATGCGTGCTCGTTTATTTTATCAGATAAAGGAAAAATGTTATTTGACTGTTTCCTTGAATTATAGCCTTTTTGAAAACTATTCTTAAATCAATTATAGAAAATAATGGAATAGCACAGAAAAAGGAAAACACATTTGTGTTGCTTTTTACCTTTTTGATAGCTTTGTCAGTGTCAGTAAAACATAATCCTAACATGAATCAAAATGTGCCATCATCCTATGACAAAACCTTTGTTCTGATTGTGGCATTATAATCATGAAAAAAGAGTGTCTACTTGTACCCGGGTTCAGCCACACAACATCTATTCTGCTATTCACACCCCAAAATGTGTAATTATTAATTATATTATATTATTTACAGTTTTACAGGTTATGTTTAGGCGCCTAAACCACTTATAAATGATCACAGGTTGGGTTAAAATGATGCTTTCATGTCTTAAAAAGTCTTCCCACCAGAGGGCTTTGTACTCAGATGTAGAAATAATACAACATCCAGATGTAAACAGCATGGTTGACTACGGACACACAGGTACAGATAGTCTCGAACACTATGTACGTCCAGAGGGGTCTAAAGAGCCACATGGGCTGTTCCACCCCTCGTGTAACAAGCATGGATGACTATGGACAGCTGCAAATAGCAACCGTCTTTAAAGAGATCCTCGCATGTTCACGTGTACATTTAGCAGAAAATACTACTTTAACTGAAGTAACATTGTGAATTCAGGACTTTAACCACGTCTGTTGGTCTGTTCATCTCAGATGTTGCGTGCAGTGTTTTGACGACAAAAGAGTCAGTAAAACATGTAGAAGTTGTGCCAATTTAGATGACATTTTTGTACGTTTGGGTCCTGAGAAGATGCCGGATTTCTCTTTTTGTGTCTTGAGTTGTAAAAGTGTGGTAACCTCTGCTCTAAAGAGCTGTCCAGTCTTGTGTTACCCTTGTTCTCTTAACGTCTACATGTAAAGGCTTAATACTTGCCCGTTACGGATAACATTAATTACTGAGAGCCAAATATAAAGAGAAAAACTGTAACTTGCCTTGTGAGACCACCAGCTCAACGTAGGTGAAGTAGAGGAGAAGGAGGGACCACATCATCTCTGCAGATCATGACTTCAGAGTGAGGCAGAGAAATGATCTGCTCATCTTTATACCGTGAAAAGGCGTACCCACCCGAAATGGATGTGACACATAGGTAGAAATACTGTGCGGAATCAAAGAACGTGTTTCACCTACTTTGACTAATTGACAAAAAAAAAAAAGTTTAAAGTTTATTCTAAGGAAGGAACTGGACAAGAGAAAGAAGGCAATATATATGAAATATTACACAGCATGTTCAGCTACTTCCTGAAGAAGACTTATGGTACTTTTTGATTATGGGAACAAAACAACAAAGATTTTCTTTTTTTTAATGTGACGATCTTGTCAATCTTCTGCACCACAAAAAACCCATCAGACTAATTAATAATTGAATGAAAATCATCACTAGCTGCAACCCAACTGTATCACCATAAGATTCATTACAAGCAACGCTCTGGCTCGTCTCGGTCCTCTGTGGGCTCAGGTTGGCTCTTCTTGGGTTAGAACCTCTTTTATGTAAGTTTATTGCACACCAACATGGGATTAGCTACAAACATTATTTATTAAAAGTTCACGAAATCCACACTGGTTAATAATCTGAAATTACTGCTGCAACACCCGGATAACTAGGCAATCATTTTTGTCTTTTGTCTTAGTTGATGTAAGGTTTCATTTATCATCTTGAATTTAAATGCTGAATCTGTTGCTGTCCTGGACAAGGGCTTCTTACCCTCAATGGGATTTTATCTGCTTAAAATCAAGATCAAATAAATAGAGCTGCTTAAGAGTTTTACATGTTAACTTAGGCTCCTAATAAATTCATATCGTATCCAATCCAATTTTATTTTTTCAGACTTATTCTCCTAATAGCTGCGTTAATAGCGCAGGACGTGCGGTTCAACATGTGTTCTACTAACGTCTGTAAAGGGCGTGTGATGCTTTGCAAGATGTCTGATGTTGCATGTGATAAAAATGTGTACGTGTCTGCGATAAGACGGTGGCTTGTTCCTCACACACAAACTCTAATGAATGGGTGCATTTGATAAATTAACGTTCAAATACTGATGAGGATTAAAACTAAAAGTGCATATATATTTTTGTTTGCATTGCAGAAATCCACACCATGAAATTAACTGTAAATCTTTTTTTTTTTTTTTCCTCTCAAATCTAGACTCCTTAATCCTTGTCACTACACAGAGCTGAGAACACGTTGTGTCAGACTCCGTAATGTGACAGAGAGCTTTCCGACGCACCTCTCTGTAATAAAGATGCGTTACTTATCAGCTGCTAAATTGGAGATGTGAGAACAAACAAAGGTTTAGCTCTAAAGTAGACATCAAGGGAGGCAAATGTCAAATCACATCAGAGAAATGTCAAGCTATTATTATCAGACATGGGAAGTAACCAAGTACAACCGACAAATGCATAATTGCAACTTTAATTAAGTGGGGTATTATTATTTTGTCTGAGAAACATTTAACTTTTACTCTACGCAAACATCTGTGCTTTCTACTCCTTGCATTTTCGAAACTGGCTCATTACGTTAGTTTTAATGCAGTTTTAATGGTTTATTTTCATTCGGCAGAATCGTCTTCTTGAATTAATCTGATACCAGACATGCACACAAACAGCTGAACAGCTTTTTCACCGTACTGCAGTAAAGAAGTTGTATCAGTACATCTACTTCTACAAGCATCTGTGTCACCGCTGATTATTATGCTTAGAAAGAAAAGATGATTTTACAAATACAACCGCTGATCAGAGAGAGAAGAGCACCGATAATAAAAAAAAAATGCTTGTTGTGTCAACCAAGAGACAAGGATTTAAGCCATTTTATATAAATTCTGCATTTAATTACATTTCATTTCTTGTACAATACCTGTAATGAAATCACAAAAGGTAAAAGGTGTGTCTGGGGAGTTAAATAAACCTGTTTTTTTTTGTTCTTCAATATCATCATTGTGCCAGTTTTAGCCCAAAGCATATTTTCAGATATCAAATTAGCTATTGCAGCAGCAAAAGCAGCCACCACATGTAAAGCTAGAACAGAAGAAAGCATGTGGAAACATAAAGCTGGCGAATATAAATAAAGTAAATCAAGCATCAAAAGGCGCCAGGCACAATGCTCTCGTATGTGTAAAGAAACCCATAAACTAACTTGCTTTTGCATTAGAAAGATTCATTCTTTATACTGAAACTCACATATTTTTGTTTTATATGAAACAACTTGCTGAGTTGAAACAAACTTCAAGTCAACTTCATGAGCCCAGGGTCAGATTTTAGATGTGAAAAGTGCCTGGATGTGGACTGTGGTTGCAGGTGCAAAACTGAACAACCTGAGAGCTGCTCAGGGCTGTGGCTTTGTGGTTTCAGACTTTTTCTGAGCTGAGGCACATCACTAACTAAAAACCTCTACTTTGCTGCAAAATGCTGAACACCACTTATTTTAAAATATCCCTGAGTGCGATAACGTTACCACCGCTTACAAGGCAGGTACTGGGAATCTCCGGTGGGAACGTGGTTTATTGATGTATCCGGCAAAAGGTTGTCAAATTCATGTTTGGCAGGTGGATCAAGAGTAGGTTCAAGTTTGTTTCATCTCAACCTTTTTCTTGATTTTTTTTTTTTTAAATCTCAACTCTTTAAAAAGAAAAGTATTTAGAAACATTTGATATGTATATGCGTTTTCCTTATTCATTCTTTTTCATATTTTCTTTTTCCGTAGATGCTCCAGAGGTCCAGGAATCTTAACCCTTTCATGTACGATGTCTATGTTTGAGGACACCATGCGTTAAGAGATGAAAGCTTCTATTAAAACAGTAATAAAATAATATTAAATTGTACAGAAGCTGTGATGAGCATGCCCACACTAATACAGATATTTTCCTCCCCTTCCTATTATTCCGTGCACGCAGCCTTCATTTTATAAAATATCTCTGTACACACTAGAACACAAAGACAACTACAAACTGCGACAAACACTCAGACAAACCATCGTTTGCGCTGGACTTTAAACGGTGGACGCTGACTGTAGATGCAGCAGACGCAGAGGCTTTAGTCTGTCATGAAGTTGAGCAGCAACGACAAGTTACGTTACAAACTCAAGTTAACTTAAAAGAGTTGGCTCAGGTTGTTGAAGTGTATTTTTGATATTATGTCGGTGCACGTGTCCGTCTCCAAATGTGTCTGTGCTGACCACGATCTACTGCAGGCAAAACACCGACTTATACATATATGTGACGTATAGTTGATGTTTCAGACAAAGACATATACAGGTATAAGTTCATTACACAAAGTGACAATAGACATGCGCGAACTGTGACATCGTCCTTTTCTAAACACACAAACTGGAGTTTTTAAACATCTTCACTTGGAAGGTGTAATAAAAAAATACTTGTGAAAAAATGTGTCTTTCTCAAAATGCATGCATGAAAGGGTTAAAAGAGAGAGTGCATTTTGAAAATAAGACTTGCTATTTGTTTCAGGATAATTGAAAAAAAAAAACTTTTCAAAAAGGCGCAATAAAAAAATGTAAAAACATTCAATGACAATGCATTAAATAAATGTAGGGTATTAATTTAAGAACCCATTGCACAAGAAAGATGCCAGTTTGGTTTGTTATTTTCTTGTTGACTTTTTATTATCATTTTTTTCTCAACAAAGTCAAGATTAAGACATACTGGAGTCTGGTGTTCACAGAATGTCCCTTTATCTGTGAAATCATGGTTTCAGCTGCAATTTCTAACTACCAAGGGAAATTCTCACAAGTTCATCATGTATGACTGGAAATACTGCGCACCCACTGTAATCAAAATAAACCGTACATATTTATTTATGTTTGCGCTCGCTGTTCATTCACAAGTAACACAGAACTCATCCAGTAAAAGTGCATCTCTTAATCTCTTCAAACCATCTCGTCTCATTAAAGTTTGCACAGCCGAAAGACGAACAGTCATTTTAATAGTTGTCAAATGTGCTAAATTCCACCCCCACTAAGCAGCGGAATAATTATAGCACAACATCCTGAATGTTTGATCTCACACTGATGTTTGTGACTCATGCAGAGCAGTTTTGACCACATGTTTTAGATTTATCAGAAAAGCGATCAGAGATTAAGTGTAACTGACTCAACCACCAGTTTGCGACAGGAGCTGGCTGAGCAGAAGAAAAGCCACAAACCTATGGGTGCTGTCTTTGACACCAAATCTTCTATCTAGGCAGGAAATAGTGAGCTCACGCTTCTTCTTCAGAGTCCCAACTGCATTTATTAGACTTCATACGTAGCTCTGTGTACTCTGGGTCTTTAGTTTATTTATTTATGATGTGTTACTGCCACAGGAAATCCATAAATACATATTTTATTATTATACATTTCAACTGCATAAAAACTTAAAGAGCATTCCCACCGTCAGAGCATCACAGTGGGACTAGAATACGGAACATAAGCCTCGCTGGTCCCGTACACGGCGACGTCCCACAACACAGAGTGACATTTATACCGGTGACAGCAAACGACGACTGCACGGCCAACATTTAAATATAATGCCAAAGGAAACCAAGGGAAACCAAGGGAGCATTTGCAGAATTTTCCACTCACGCAGAGTTAAAATTAAACTTCAAAAAGAAATTAAACTTCTTTTGCAAAACGTACATTTGATGAAAAAAAGGCTCAATATTGCCTTTAAACGTGAATACTTTATTATACTACATTCACCTTACTGTACTGAAGCCAAGGGAATAAATTGTAACGTATTAGATTTTTTTTTCTATGTCAGTAAGTCATCGTGGCGTGTGTTGCCTTAGCTGGTGAACACTGTAGCCTTAACATTTGCTATATTTCAAAAAGAAAAATATGATGCCACACTGTTGTTTCTTTAGATTTTTGTGTTTGTGTGTATAAAGTATAAAGTCATCACCTCTCATCGAGTCAACTCTTTACATTTGTGTGCATGTCTCACTGAGCTGACCTGTTTTCTTGAATTTTCTCATCCGGTGCATTTCATCGTACGGACTGTGAAGCCATTTGAGGCGAATCCTTGATTTATGATATTGGGCTGTATTAATCAAACTGAATTGAACAGAACCGCGCCGCCTTGTCTGTCATGCAGATACAACACATTCAGTGTTTGGTGATTCGATTGTTTTGTGCATAGAGGCCTAAACCATCTGGAATCCTGACTTTTTTTGTGTTTGTTGAGTAAACTCATCAAAATGCTGCTCAAACATCGAGGTAGAATCTACACAGAACGCATGCGTGCGGTTAATATGTCACGACTGAGTGACACATAATGCCCTTGACACGAATTTTATTCCACAGGGGCTTGACATCAAATACTGGAAAATGTACTTTTTCTTACAGAACATATAAAGGTAGAAAAAAAAACATTAAGTCATCAAGAACAAATACAGAAATATATAGGACATGTATAAGAAAAATCCTGTGACTATTATGTCATTTTATATTTGAATCATTATTATTGATACTATTTATTATTACTATTATTATTACTTTTATTATTAAAAGTGAATATCATATATTGTAAATAAATCTTACTTTGCATTTGAAAAGTAACTATGCTGTGAAATATATGTGATGTGGGAGTAAAAAGTAGCATAAAATGAAAACACATGTGAAGTGATGAAAAATAGTAATAAAAGTATTTCTCAATTCCCCAACCATAGCACACAGAATATTTGTGAAATTATTACAAGCTTAAGAAATTCACACTGGTTCAAATTTTGGGTTTAAAATCTCCAACCCTTTCCACACCCTTTCTCTGAACCAAAAACGTTTCATATCAACACTTCTACATATGATTACGGAGACTTCAACACCCGAAAATGAAGTGATATGAAGCGCTCTGCAGGACGGCGTCTGAGCCCAGCGAGTCCCCTGGCGGAGGGTGGAGTCGGGGTTTGAGGCGAGAGTCACAGAGGGTGTTGTATATTGTATTGTAGTGTAAAGCCCTTCGAGGCAAATCTCTAATTCGTCATATTGGGCTACATAAATAAAATTCAACTGAAAGAAGTGAACTGAAAAACAATTATGAAGACTGAAATGTAATATTGTTTTATGCTCATCATAAACCCAGTAATAAACACGAAGAACTGTGATCATCACTGAAATTAATATCATCTTAAAATTCATTTCCTAATCCACACACAGAGATCACAGTGTGGAGGTGAATTAGTACATATGGTAGATCCAATAACAAAAGACAAGTGATGTTATTATAAAAATAAATATTCAAAAAATATTCAAAACAAAAGAGTCTGTATTTTAGTCTGAGCTGCTGCTGTCTTCCCGTCACGAGTATTTTACATGGTTTTATTTCTTACTGAATATAAATATATCATAAAAAAAATATTTGTAGGAAATAAATAGTGTGGAAACACCCACTGTTTGTGTATTTCCAAATACTGTATTTGTATTCACCTCTGCATCCGATATAAACATTTCTAGATGCGTGTATATAGTGTTGAGCATGATTGTAAGTTATTCACAGACGGTTCGTATTAGTTTGAACCGTCAGCTTGACTTACATGACTAGAAAAAGATTACAGGGCGTGGGTCCGCAGATGAGAAATGTGATTAAAAAAAAGGCTTTTTCCCAAACCTAATACATGCCTGTTAGTAGCAGGAGCACCAAGATTGTGTTTTTTTTCTCTTACATAACAGAGTTGCCAACCACGGAGGTTGTGTCGGCTGTGAGCATAACAAAAACCAGACTTCACATCCCGAGTCCTCTAATTTGAAAACAACAGCAGCATTTTGAGTTTTGGTAGTAATTACACTGTGAGATTTTTCAAGTCTCTCCAGAGTTTTATCAGACCCTGGTTCGTTTCCTTAGCCCTATCCAACTGCTAAACATGACCATTAAATTTTAATAATAATGAACCAGCCATTCTCAACTAGAGTGCCATCTAGTGGGCCACAGAGGTAGTGGTTAGTGCTTTTGTGTTTATACATACACGGGGAATATAGATAGGTAGAGACACATTTGTTTTTCCACGGATTAATACATTAAATTTGGATTCATAATGGCAGGCAATGATAAGCAGAATATTTATTGTAGTAATTAAAGCTGACAGTTGACACATATTTACAGCCCATCCCTGTTTTTTGACCATGTTTCTTCTCTTTTTAATCATTATTTCCTTGGTGTGTTTGAACAGAGGTGGAAACACTCTCCCTTTACTCAAGCAGAAGCGCAGATGTTTGTGTGAAACAAGACTCAAGTAAAAGTAGAGGTACAGATTTAACTTCTTTACTCAAGTTAAAGTGAGAAAGTGACTGGTCTGAAATGTTAAAGTATAAGCGTAAAAAGCAGCCCTTTTCATCATTACGTCATTTTCGTCTCATTTCGTCTTTTACGTCACGTTATGTTCATCGTGAATGATATTTGTTATTGTTTCATCCTTTAGCTCTGAAAATGAGAAAATCTGAAAAAAGTAAAAGTAAACAGTTGTCAAAAATACATATTCAAGCAAAGTACAGATACCTGAAAACTCTGAAGTATTTGTACTTTGTTATTTCACCTCTGAATTTAAATCCTGTTTCCTCCACAACATGTGCTGTTGCAGTTTACAGTAGCTGTATTTATGTGAACATTTCTTTTTTTGTCAACCACACGAGGATACTGGCCACGTGCTCATCTTTCTCTCCCTACTTTGTCCTCCTTGTCCTCTCCGTTCACTCAGGCGTCTGTGTTGGACCATCAGCCGTCCTGGGACCGCTCTCTCCCATAAGGCTATAGGTGGTGTTGGATCTGGATCCTTGTCTTTCAGGAGACTTTCAGCCTCTCCACTCGTCTGTCTCTCTCACTATCTGTATGTTCTATTTGTCTTTTCCTACACTTTGTAAATGTGGTGCTTGTGTTTTGCCTCTTGTACGATTGCTTCCAGGTCTCTCTGATTTGATAACATCCTCAAGGATTCCTCATATGCCATATGTTTAAGATCCCTCCTCTATTGTAATGGAAGGAACCTTCGAAAGGTTCCTTCCATTACATATCGATTGTATTTTATTACAGCATTTGTTCTTCAGTTGGACTTTTTTTTTTGCAATTATCATTCATTTATAAATGCAGTACTGAGGTTTTGAATTCTGAATACTCTTTGCAGAGTGTTGGTTTGCAGAGACACATTTATACCAGCAGGTGGCAAAAACAGACCACTTTGAAATGTATCAAGGAACAGGAAGAAATCTATAGATGCCAGTACTTTTCTGAAGAAGAATGCAGGAGAAAATGTTCAAATAAATAAATAGAACCACAAAAACACATTTAGGTGAAATAGTATAATAATGTTTTGCAGAAAGCACAATCCCTGTGAAACGAACAAAACGACAAAAAAATCCATCCTGCATCAAACTCAATTTCTTGATTTACTGACCTGGCCTTTGGTCCTGGTTTCATGTCATAAAAAAGCCAAAAAAATTGGTGAAATTCAGAACACTGACTTCCATCCATAATAGAGACAGAGCAGAGCTGGCACAGAAGTGGAGGGCAGCGGATTCTATAAATGATTAGTATTAGTCATCTCCATGTTCCTGGGAGGGAAAAAAAACAGAGCTCAAAACATATACCACTCACAGCCACACCTCATCACAGGGGGAATGGTGTGTTTTGTGAGGTTTTTCTCATGGCACTCATGGCTCAAGATAGGGTTGCGTGTGTAGTCCTTATATGAGGCTTCTGGTTGGGGGGGGTGGGGGTGGG
>JAPQRN010002117.1:0-10258 GCA_037367275.1 Coranthus polyacanthus | reverse complement strand
CCTGGTCCTGATCCACATGCAGGTGAAGTCGGTTCAAAGACGTGTTTTCATTCTTTTCGTTTCTTGTATTTCTTTTTCTTCTTCTTTTTCATACTTTCTCCTCGTTGTTCACACGTCACTACTTTATCTTTTATCAAGGTGAAAATGTGAATAGAAGTGAATCTATTGAGATGAATCTGAACGACAGACAAACCCACGTCAGTCCAGACCCGAACCCTGACGTCATGGTTCACATCATACGTGAAAGTCATCATTGTAATCATTTATTTCACTTTCATTATTATTTGTCTCATGTTTATTATTTTTTTGTTGATTTTATGCTTATTTTCTTCATTTAACTTATATTGATTGAATAATTATTGTTGTCATTTTATTGCCCTGCTCCACTTCAAATATGTTATTTAATGTCATTTTATTGTAAAGTGAAACAGATTTAAACCATAGGAGACAGTTCTTATCATCGTTACAACGACGTCGAAGGTGGTTTATCTGTGGTTTTAAAGTCGTCTTCATGGTCTGAACATTTCACACACGGCGACGTTGAACGTTCACTGTTTCAGCCTTTTCTGACTCAGCTCGTAGAACTGAAAAACTCTTGTCCCTTAAACTGAGTTTCAAGTCTGTCGTCGTAACAGTTACACAAGGAATGAATGTGTGGAGACTTTTTGACCAGATTTTCGTTGCTTTCACCAGACGAGTGTGGACTGAAACGTGACGCCCAGCGCCGCCTTCAAACACGAAAGCAGCTGTAACGTGTGTGTTTAACCAGCATGCACTGGGGCCTGTTGTAACTCGTCCACCGCTGCTTATGTGTTTACATTTAACATCATGAATAAACCCCGGAAAAATTCCACCTGCAACTGCATGTAGACAGATTCCTCTGGGACAGTTAGAGTGAAGTCTTAAATGATCAGAAACCACGAGGGGAACATGTGGAAGGCTCTTCTTAAGGCCCTGTTGGATCTGTAAGGATGATGATCTTCTGTCCTCTAGTTTTGAACAACTAAAGCTTCTCAAAAACACATCAGCAGCCACAGAGAACTGTATCGCGATGGATAGTTTTGGGCCAGAAGATGTCAAAAATCCAGGATGAGCTTTGATCCAGATGAACCAGGTCTGGTCACAAAAGAGCCTCTCGGAGCCGAACCCTGAACCCAACAGGAAGTCCACCATCGTGGTCTGAATATGGCAGTTTTGCCGTTTTTAGGCATCGTACTTAAATGAACTCACTGACGTGATTTGGTCAGTTTTATCTCAAGACCTTTGTGACGTTGTGTTGGATGGTGTTGCCATGACAACGCAGCAAATTGTGTTTCACCAGTAATGTTTCAAAGTCAAATATACATATGAGTAAATAAACGATGAACTGAAAACAAAAGAACATATTAAAATAAAATCTAATGATAACGCAGATGAATGTCATGTTGTCGTGAAGTGAATATTTAAACTAGAGGAACATTAACGTGTGATGAATGTGTCTCACTGCGTTTTATAAACCGTCGATGATGGGACTCGAAGCGACGTCCTTATCTGGATCCGGATCTGACAGACTGGATCTGCAGGTTCAGGGAGAAACCTGAAACACAGACACAAACCTTTGTCACATGTGACCGATGTCGATGTAGACGAATCATTTAGACGCTTTAACAAAGTCTCAACCTGCGATTTGATCAGTGTTTTAATTATCAAAACAAAAACCTATTAGATAATCTTTATTTTATCCAGTGAACATCAGTTCTACTCAATGAATAAACAGAATATGACGAAATATGACCCTGAATAATAAGCAGCTTTAGAAAGAAAAATGAAGAAATAGATTCATCTGTGTCCTTTTAAAGAACCAGTCACTGAGAAAAGAAAGAAACGTAGAAAAGAATTGTAAATAATACATGTAAATGTGCATAAAGTCTAATTTTGTATTCTTGAACATAATGAAACATTAACACTGGAACCAAAACCAAGTTGATTTGACCCTCTGAAAAACTGAAATCATCAGAGTCTACGCTTTACCACAGTTTTTAAAGATAGGATTAGTGGTTTAAAAGTGACCAAACGATTTAGAGGAAGAGATTTTGGTCGAGGTCTGAGCTAAATGTCGGAGATTCAGTCTTGTGTTCAACACAAACATACCCTCATTCATGAACGGAGTCTCTGGACAACTGCCATGTTTTCATTGGTTCTGGCAGAAAAAATACAGGAGGAGGAGGAGCAAACAAAGGTGTGTCACCTGCAGGTAAAACAGCTCATGGTAACAGAACACAATGCAGAGCAGCATCAACCCCTGTCAGACATGAGTCTGTGCTCTCTCAGGTGACAACGACACTTACCTGTAACCAAACACCTCGTCCCGTCATGAATCTTTCAGAGAGTCGACGCCTTCTGAGTGTTTTCACCAGATACATGTGGCAAAGGACGGGACGGGGGAGTCTGGACACGCTGGAGGACGGAGCAGCTCGGAGGTATGTCCCACTTCACTCCGTCATTTACCAACAGCAAAACGGAGACCTTCACAGAGGAGGAAGGGGTTACAGGAAGTAAAGTCCTCAAACGAGAAGAAAAGCAAAGGTTTACTGAGTTACAAACAGAGAGAAGATTATCTGAAATAAACATCAAATGACCAGAATCACAGAAGGAAATGGAAGTTTAAAAGCGGTTCACGGAGTCAAACTTCACACGTTAAACATGGAGGAGATGTTTCCTTTGAACGACAAGGAAATAAAGACAAACATCCAACTCTTTTTCTTTATAAATGTTAGTTAAACGGATGATATTTCATCAACATTTCGTCCACAGTTTGACAACATTTCCTTCTATGATCTGAACAAATACAAGTGAAAGAACAAACGTGTTGAAATGTGAGGATTTATTTGATTCATAAACATTATCAGTCGTGTTTAAAAGCATAAATAGAAGGAAAGAAGGAAACGTACGTTTAAAAGCAGACGTGTTGTATGGAGTCCAACTGTGGACGAAATTTGTTCAAATGTTCAAATTTAATATTTTACATAAAAAATGTCAATATTACATAATGTCCAACATTTTTCATGGACATTATGTAATATTTATATTTAAATTTATATTTAAAGTTTGACTCCGTTTAATGAAATAAACGTGTTTTCAAAGTTAAATTTCCTTTTATGATGGTTTTATAAATAACTTCTTCTGTTTATGGTTTTGCACATGATCATAACAGAGTTAATCAGAGTCACGTGCACGCCCACGTGCACATTCTGGACTCAATGGACGAGATATTATGAACTTTTATCTTGTTCTACACTCGTTTTACTCCACATTTATTGAGTCATATTTTCTCTAAAATCAGCCACATATTTATAACAAAAGGTTAAAATAAAAAAATGAAGGCTCAGTTTTATCACGTCGTTAGTACAAGTGAATCACCTCGGACTAAAAATATAAACCGCGACATGATTAAAAAACATATTCTTTAATTCTGTTGAACTGCCTCGAAATCAGACATTTAAATCAGGTCAAAGCACAGTTATTTCTGCCTGTTTTCTTTGAGTGTCCTTGAACTCATCACGTCTGTATTGTCTGTGGAGTTTCTGTAAAATGAGTTTCCTCTTTGGGGAAAGAAATAGAATAAATAAACAAAACTAATCTGATCCAACGCTGCAGCTTCAGACTCAGGTTCAACTCACTGAGAAATATTGAATTAAACTGTATTTTAAAAGTGAATCAGATGTACTTAATGCAGCTCAAATATTTAATATAAATATGAGAAAAGTAGATTCAAACTTGTTAAGTATTTAGCTCCATCAATAACTAACTTTACACATGATCCACGATGATGAACAATAATAGAAATGCATGAAAAACCTGAGTATTATCAGTGTTGAAATGTCACTCATGTTTTATTAAAGCAACAGGAGCTGAAATCAGAGAAAAAACATCAGGACGTGAAAGTAAACCCAGTCCAGTTCAAATCTACGACTGAATATAAAGATACATGGAGCAGAGCAGTGGAGTCACATCTGACTGAACCCGGTCCCCGAACCCGGTCCCCGAACCCGGTCCCCACTGTCAAGCACTTCAATTACAATATGACAAAAGGAAATTATGGAATTTATGACCAAAAACTGCAGCCTTTCAAAATAAGAGCCTGGTGCGTTTGATTAAACACCACTTCTGTTTTCAGACTCAGGTTTATGGTCAGATATTTTGAAGGAGGATCAAGGCCACATTGAAGATTAAAAAAGTCAAAATGTTACGAGAATAAAATATCAGAGGAACAGTTTGTGTTAAAATGAGGAATGTGTTGCATCTCCTTCAGTTATACTTCAGTATTGGTTTCACAAATAATAAAATACTCTCTGTTTTGAACTTAGATGAAGCTGGGAAGATATTCACAGACTCAAACTTCTGGTTATTTGAACTGTTGTATTTTGTTTAATACAGCTTTTTACTCATAGCGTTACGATTTGATTCTTGTAACATTATGTAACATTACATATTAACGGTTGCTAAGGGATCTGTGGTCAGCCAATCAGAACATTTGCTGATGAAAAGTGGGAGGAGACATAATCCTCAGTGTAATATGAGACGTTTGTGTCAGAGACAGAGAAGCATCATAAAAGTGAAGAAAAATCTAATGTATACTGTTATTTATGTCAACACCGTTACAGAAGTCTGTGATATACACATATACATGGAATAGATAGAACTTAAAGGGTGAACATATGGGACCTTTAAAGGCAAGTACTTTAAATCAGATGTCAAGTCAAAGACAAAAATGAATTAATATAGCTGAATATACATAATAAAATTAATTACAATAAAGAAGGGAGGGAGGATATAAAATCTATACAATATACACAACATAGAGTAACTGGAAAGACTGTTATTATGATTATATTAATATTAGTATTATAAAGAGAGGCGTGTGTTAATGGATCGTATCCTGGGCTTTTTCTCAAGACTAATTACATTGAGAAAATGGTCTTTTGTTTTCTCATGATAACGAGACAATTAGATAATTAGACGACGGCATTAAAAACAGACTTGGCTGCTCTCAGCTTCGATGGAATAAAGGTGACGAGAAAATAAAAAACCTTTCAAATCACGTCAAAACAGAGACATCAGGACTAATACGATCACAGGAGGGATTCAGCTTCAGACTAAAGGCCTTCGCACACCAAGACATGAAGAATAAACTTTAACTTTACTTATATGTTAACGAATAAATGACACCAAAGTGCAAAATTTTGTTCATTCTTCATTCTGCCTCAGAACTATTCCCACTGGCGTCGATGCTGCTCCTCACGTCATCCCTCACATCATTTTCTTTATCATGTTTGTGTTTCATTCTAAACACTGGCTACACTTCACCTTTTTCTTTTTTCTATAGTGACTTCAAATGTATTGCAGTCAACTGAAAGGAGCAGAAATAATCTGAATGTGAATGTTGTGTCTTTGCAGCCTGGATGTGAGACCGGCTGAAAGCAGGGCGTGGTATTCACGACGCCGCGGCCTCTTCCTCATCCTGGTGTTTGCATCTGCTTTGTTTCTTTACACCATAGACTTTAACGACATCACTCCCGACTGGAGCCCGAAGTGGTTGATACGGTACAACACCACGAACCTGTGGACTTCACTTACAAACTATAATAAATTGCATCTGAACTTGACTGAAACACAAGCAGCTGCTGCTTTCAGGACTCAGATCAGCGCCACGCGTACCACGGCTCGGACACATGAGAAAACAGATCTTCCAGTAGTGGTTCCGTATGTTTCTCCAGGTCCGTACTTGGTGGAATATCCCTATGAGTATCATTTTATCATCAACGAGCCTCACAGATGTGAGCAGCTCAACCCTTTCCTGGTTCTCATGGTTCCAGTGGCACCAAACAACAGAAAACACCGCGACAACATCCGCAAAACGTGGGGAGGACAGAGTCTGGTTCTGGACAAAGTGGTGACGCTGTTCTTCATACTGGGCCGCCAAACTGGAGAAGCTGCAGACCAGCTAAAAGAGCAGCTGCTGCAGGAGAGCCAGGAGCACGGAGACCTGATCCAGAGCGACTTTCTGGACTGCTACAAGAACCTGACCATCAAGACCATGGTGATGCTGGAGTGGCTCGACTCCCACTGCTCTGGCGCCTCTTACGCCATGAAGATCGACTCTGACATATTCCTGAACATCCCCAAGCTCGTCGCCATGTTGACGAAGGCTCCGAGGACCACCTACCTGACTGGACTGGTGGAGAGAGCGGCTTTGGTCTTCAGACAACCGGGCTCAAAGTGGTACATCCCCATGGAGGTCTACCCGAAACCGGTGTACCCGCCATACGCTCTGGGTCTGGGCTACGTGTTTTCTTTGGACCTCCCTAAGAGGCTGGTGGACGCCTCTGCACATGTCAGAGCTCTGTACCTAGAGGATGTGTATGTGGGCATGTGTATGCAGTACCTGGGCATCCCATACACGGACCCGCCCGCAGACGGTTACTTCTACGTGTTTCCTGTCAAGTACAACCGCTGTGTTTACTCCCGTCTAATAGCCACCACCATACCGGACCCTGCTGATCTACTCTCAATCTGGAGGGACTTTAAAAGACCAGAACCCTACTGCTGATGCTGTTTTTGACAGATCCGCACCAGGCGTCAGCAGCCGAGCGTGATATTTACATTATGGTGTAGTAATAAGCCTGGTCTTTACAGGCCTGTTATTGTACAATATTTGCACTTGGAATAAAAGCTTCAGGCAAGGCTTTTGAACCTGTAAATAAAGTTGAACTGCAACCACCGGATGATGGATCTCCTAAGATCTCCTTTGAGTTCACACGTGGCTTTATAATGTGTGAACAGTCATCAGTGAAGATAACATCTCACCTTCCTGCTTTATGGGGAAATAAACAAGCTCACGTAAAGCCTCCAACACAGCACCAGCTTTGTAACATGTCTTTGTAAATGTATTCACTGAGAGGCTCAAACCTGGCAGATTTTAAGGTGGAATGTTTTCATGTCTGTTACTGCATGAGATGATGCTGTGAATGTTTCAAGATATGACAAGTGATGACAACTGAACGGAATAAGATCCAACAGACATATGTGTCGGTCCACATCCCCGTCCCTGTCCTCGTTCCGGTCCCTGTCCCGGTCCACATCCCCGTCCCTGTCCTCGTTCCGGTCCCTGTCCCGGTCCACATCCCCGTCCCTGTCCTCGTTCCGGTCCCTGTCCCGGTCCACATCCCCGTCCCCATCCTGGTCGTGGTTTTAACGATGGCTCCTTCTGTTCCGCCCCTCCTCCTCCCGACTGTTCACTGGCGCCGCTTTCCCATTGGCTGTTGTTTGTGTCAGTCATTAGTTCAACCAGATGCAACTCAGCAGGAAACGTTAAAATAAAACACACATTTCAAGGTCAAAACATGCACTAAAACCCAAAAAGTACACATTAAAACGCTCAAACCATGCAGTAAAAATATAAATACACATTAAAACACTTCTGGCTTTTGACACAGATATACATACAGATGTTGGACACAAACTCTGTGAAGTGATGTCATATAAAAGACTTTAATCTGACGCCGTTGGACACTGAGTTTCTTCCAGAGACAACGTCAGCATCTTCAGTCCTTCAATCTGTCCCAGGACACGTTCATGTTCACTCTGCAAACTGGTTTAGTTGTTGTCTGACCTGAAATGATTCATTGTTGACTTTTACAAAATCTAGAAAAATAACTCAAAGAAACATGAAACCAATCTGGTCAGAGGTGGTTTGAAAAGACTGGTTTCTCTGTTTCTCCAGCTCAGTTATAGAACCGTAACAAAAACCCTGTAACAGAACAATACAACCTTTAAGGATGATTGAAACACTAGGATCATAATAAAGATTTCAACTGTCCCTGGGATAGATATGATTGATTGATATGATTTTCTGCTAAGGAAAGGTAATAAAAAGACATAAAAACAGGAAGTGTTTTATAAATCAACGTAACTATTTAGACTGAAAGTTTGAGGTAAAACAACACAAACGTTCCTCTTGATTGACCTCTTTTGTTTCCATTTGAACAGGATGAGGCTCATTTTATATCTTCTACGTCTGGTTATTCCCACTTTCACTGAGTCAAATCTTTTAACCTTAGGATCAAATATTCACTGGTTGTCAGTATTTTGACTCTTTAAATGTCAGTTTTGGACCTGGTGTTTTGAAGTGAAAACAGTTTACAGACCAAAGAGTAGAAGAAGAAACAACAAGGCTCATTCATCAAAACCTCAACTCAGAAGACAATAATGATAATAATAATAATAGACTTTATTTCTGTAGCAGCTTTCAGATTGAGTTAGAAGTTGTCACATGATGTTTGAGTTCAACGTGTCATCAGATTCTCTTCCTGTTCACACACAGTGACTAGAGTTGATGTTGAAGCTGTGAATCTTGGCGTCATATTGTTAATGCATTCAGATCTACCAGATCCACTGGAAACCCTGTAACGTGATCCGCACGACACGACTTCATGAATCACCAAAGACAAGACACAAACTGTGACGTTATGGCAGGTTATATGCTACATATCTACAGGAGAGTTTCTCTCACTTTACTGCGTCATTCATCACTGACTGTAACAGATTGTTGTATTTTACACAGATGAGGAAAAAGTCCACACATAGTAGAAGAAGAAGTAAAAGTACAGATACTGAGGTACAAGTAAAAGAACTGAGTCTTTACTGCAGTAAAAGTGACAAAGTCCAGGCTCTGAAATGTCCTCAAAGTAGAAAAGACAACGTGAACTGAACCTCACGTCATATTAATATAATGCTGATGTTATTCTGTGTCATATGATCAACAACGTTGTCCTGGGTTTGATCTGCATCCATCACATCTGGGATCTATAGTCTATGTTCAGAACAGATAATGGACGAACTACGTTCTGTCTCTTCTTTACCCGTTTTAGGAATCACTGAAATTACAGCTCGTCTCCATGACAGTGGAGTCTCCCTGCCCCCAAAACATAGTTCAGACAAAGAAAAGATTCAAGTTACAATCTTGAATCTTTGGTTCTCGAGTATCGGCGTCGTCTTTTCTTTGTGTTATTGTTTCATCATTTAAATCAGTCTTGATGTCGTGAAGACGCACAATGATGTCAAATAAAAATAATGGATAATTCACCTGAAATGTATTAAAACTAAAGCCTGTTTAGAAAATGTATGGAGTAGAAATCAAGTGAATAAAGTGATTTTTAAAGTCATGTCAATGTGTATTTTTTCACACAGAGGAAAATAAAAGTCACACAACGACACCACATGGACGTTTGATGAACTGCAGCTGAATAATGACTGCAGTGATTCATGGGAAATGTAGTTGACACAGATGTGTAAAACTGTACAGAATTTTAAAAAATAGATATTTGCACTAAAGTGTTTACTTCTATGAATTAAAGTTCATATACGTTGATTCTGCATTAAATACAAACTCTTATTATTTCAAATTATTTATTTCGTGTTATTTTAAACATGGTCTCTTTTTAGTTTAGACAAAGAACTGAAATCAGAAACAAACTATAACAGATTACAAGCAATATTAATGAAATATGACTGTGTTTGTTACTGTAACTTACATTAATATCATCTCTATAGTTATACATTTAATACAGACACAAAATAATTAATTCAAACTTAACAATATTGAGTTGACACAAAAAGCAAATGTAACGTCAGATACAGGACGAAAAGATTCAAAAAAGCTTTTATTTTAATGGTTAAAATACATTAAAATACATTTTGATCTGTGTAATGATTTGTCTTTGTTTGTCTGTGGACACAAACACACAAAGGATCTGAACAAACAAAGACAAAACATTGACATATTAAAGTCCAGTGTAAGACATTACATCCTTCATCCAGCAGAGGGCGACGTTCAAAACACATTTAAAACGCGTCGACAGAATCACATTCAAATACTTAATAATATTAAACTAAAGGAGATTCAGCTTCAAGACGCTCAAATAAAACCCATCAACGAGCTCCGGTTTGTACGACAGACGTGTTCATCGACGTGTGGTTTAAGAAATGATTCATCTGTTACAACATGGAACTAAAATAAATGATCAGCGATTAAAACTGTTCGTGTGGACGTTAAATAAAGATCAGATCAGGTTCTGCGATGTGACCGTGTCATCACATCACAGACCTCCACCAAGCAGCTCGTTTCTCCACATAAACTAACACAACATTCATCTCATCTACTTTATTGGATTCATTGATCACAAAACATTCCTTTTGTCTTTGTAATAATCTTGGTATC
>JAPQRN010002115.1:0-10261 GCA_037367275.1 Coranthus polyacanthus | reverse complement strand
CCCCCCCCCCCCCCCCCCCCCCCCCCCCCCCCCCCCCCCATAGATTGAAAACTCTGACAGAAAAATCAGCGCGTCTTATCATCCAGGAGCGATCACTGTCTGTGCAGAATGTCATATCAGTCAATCAGGAATACATGAAGCTATTTCACAGACTTAGTGAAATCATATTAAAGAGTTTTAGGCGTGTACTTTAATTTCTCCAACATCAAAAAATGAGAACAAACTGTTCATTCGTACGTTCGTCAATCCAATTCAAATCAATTAATTTGTTCCTGAGGAGTGATTTTAAAGGCCTGTAGAGAAGTGCAATTATCAAGTAGCGCAATTCAGAGAAAGAGAAACTGAACAAGACAGATGTATCATATAATGTAATGGTGTGATTTAGAGTTGTGCATCCATGCATGATTGTCATAATAACTTCCTTTCTTTTCTCTCCATTGTTCAGTCCATTATGTCTTCTCATGTTCGTCATCTCATTACAGTTGAATACATCTGCGTCTCCTCATGGAGAGCGATGCTATCAGGGCCAAAGCCTCGTCACATGTCGTGCACATCTTCAGATCTACTGAGGCTAGAAGCCAATTGTGACATTAACCGCAGACCACCCACGTCAATACCAAACACGCCTACTATTGTATCGAAGAGCAGAGCTAATTCATTATGGTCCCTGAGATAAGAAACACACGCAGCGTATCGACATTTCAGATCAAACGGGTACAAAAATTCAATCTCTCTGTGGAGGATAGAAGCACAAAAGGAAGTGATTCCAAACTGTTTTGTGAGAATAATCTCAGAGGATTCGCTCAATTCAAACCCATAACAATCGAGACGCACCGCGACGTAGAAGCAAAGGCAGCGAGTCATTGAGTGAAAACAATGGACCGAGAACACGTGAAGATACGCAGCTTCTGGCTGTTTGTGATGCCTTCACTTAAATCTACACATCTGACATTTCTGCAAAACTGTAAATGACATCTCTGCTCCTTAGGATGAGTCCATATTTTTACAGTGTTGTTTACACTTATTAACAAAGACACGATATTTTTCCTGGAACCGTTTGCAGCTTCGGTTGTTTGAAAGCTGCTGGAAGTTGTCAGCCGTACACTGTTTGCTGGTGGTTCGACCACATTCATATTTGCTTCTTTTTTGTGCAGCCTCGCCTGGAACACACTGGTTACTTTTAGTGTTTAAGAACCAGGGAAGCTGCTGAGGAAACATCCATGCATCCGGCCATGACTACGAGCTGAGCGTTGGATTTACAGACGCTGACAAATTAAAGGTTCAGTTTCAGTTCATGTTTTTCATTTTTTCCTCAATTAAATGCTTTGTTTAACACAGTAACATTTGGGGGATTATTATCAGTGTTTGTGTTTAAATTGTTTGACATATGAACTTCCTTTAAAGACACGATGTTTATCCAGAGCAGTTTTGAGTCTGAATCTGTGTGTGTTTTGTTTTTTTTCCAGCCTCTAACATCGGACAATGGAGCTTTTTATGGACTGTGGTGAGTGGATACTTTAACAGTTACAAAAGCCCATCTTACGTGTTTATATTTTTTTTATCCTTGCTAGTAATCTTGTCTTCTATTAATGTTACATAACCTGTTGAACTGGAAACTGGATTTCAGGCACAATAGCTGTCATTATCTGTGATTACGTGATTATTTTTAGACTTGCATAATGACAGTAAAACACTCAGGATATGAAAATGAAAATAAATGTGTCTTTAGCTTTTACCTGCGCTACAACACAAAAGAGTATAATTAACTGTAATGAGATAAATTAGACGGACATGTTGCATGGACATAATGGCTGGATGTTTGAATCCTACATCCATACAGATGTTGCAGGTTAAGTGCCGCTGAACTCGACTGAGAGTAACTCCTCGTGTCTATGAATATTAACGACTGCAGCAGATCATCAGGACGACTGAATAAAACATTTTCTGTGTACATGTTTGACGGGGAAGCAGAGGAAGATGCATGTCCTCTACGCAGAGAATTTAACCTTAAGGGGTTTGAACGAGCTCTGCACAACAAATGCTGTATAAACCAGCGTTTTCTGGCGTTTCCTTTAAACTGGAAACACCAGAATACGAAGCCTAGATATTCACGCAGCTGCCATTTTCCTCTGATACTGAGGCTGTGAAGCTCAAACTGTTATCAGAAGGATGTCGTTCTGCTGTGTTTAAGTCAGTTAAATGTAGGAAATCTGACAAATCACGATCACGTCACTGGATACTGAAAATCTGGAGGGATGGGAGACCATTTTCCAGATTAAAAGCGCATGTTTGATAACCCACACTAGATGACCGCTAACGTTACCGTTCAAACTAACATTAGTGTCGGATTCTGTTACGTGATACGGTAGAAAAGGTTATAAATTCTGTAACATCTAACTATCTTGCTGTGTTTTCATCTGATCAAGTGCTTAAAACGCACTTATCACACTTACGCACTTTTGTCCTGTATCATGTAACACTAACAACCAATGTTAGCCAGGAAGTGGTTGAACGCTAACGCTGTTGTCTTCGGTTTCAAATGTTGTTTTATTTTTGACATGTGCTTTAACATCCATCCAGATTTTCACTCTTCATCGTCCTGTTAGTGTTCCAATAGAGAAGCGGTGAAATGATAAGAATTTGCCGCTTCCCTGCATTAATACGACTGGACGCAGCAGCATGACATTATCCTTTTGCTAGCGATACAAACTACAAAAGCGTGACGTCAGAGGAAAATGGCCGCCGTGTGAATACAGTCACACAGACACACATTCAAGACGCATCCAAAATAAACACCAGAATCTGCTCCCACACACTAAGCCCTGACAAATTAATTTCAGCTCCTTATCTCAGCAAATTAATTGTTTTGGTCGACGCCCAGAGGATTGGATTGGATTGGATTGTTTGGTGGAAAAGCTTTATCTTCTTCACCACCTCGGTCTGGATCGAGGCTCACGTTAAAAATAACAGCTCAGTATAAAAAAGAGTGAGAGCAGAAGAGTGCAACAGGTCAGAACAAAAAAATGAAATGAACAAAGTCTGATTATTGTGATTATATCATGATATTTGATGAGGATTTGTCGAGACGTACATTTTTCCTTTTGGTTTTACTTTGTTTAGTGTTTGTGAAAATAAGTGTTTTATGGTCAGAACACGACAGTTTAAAACCACAAAACAACCGTCTGGTTTCTCCCAAAGGACCAAAAAAGGAAAGGAAGTCCTGTTTGTTCAAATAACCAGCGACTCAGGCATCTTTTTGAAGATTTCAGCTCGAAAACATAAAAATGAAGATTTCTTAATGATCAAGTACATTTCTGTTCTCGTCTAAATAAAGTCAGGCCTGTTTGATTTAAAAACTTGCCAGACTTAAACTTCCGCAGACTTTGTCATTCATTTCCCATCATTGACGTTCCGTTTCAGCGCAGGGCTGAAACGTCTGGAATCTCGCACTAAGTGACAGCTGATTGACAGCCTGAGAAGAACAAAATAAACGCATAATAGCAATAAAATTACTATCATTTTGTGTGGCACGGCTGCAGCATCAGTCAGACTGGAGGTCATTTCAGGCTTCGACGTGGCAGAACTTTCAGACGTAACACTGAGGAAACTAGACTAAAGGAAGTAACTTTCCTTCTCTCCGCAGGAGCTCTGAGGAAAAACAGAACGGCAGATAATGAGCGGTGAAAAGCAGCGTGACGGAAAGCGGAAAGTACAATTGATTTTAAATATCAGTCAGCGTTTTGGAGCGCGCACCTTCCCAAGGCCTCACAAACTCTATTCACCTTCAGCTCCGTCAGCAACTCTCAGCTCTGAGACCGAAGTTGAACTTTATTATGAAAAACTGTGAAAATCAACAAGTCTTTTAAACTGAACCACAGCCAATGAACGAATCACCCTCCAGAATCTTTGAACTATTTTCTGCTTCTTAAGCTCAAACACGATTCCTTGAAGACATCTTTTGTGTCAAACGGCAACATTCTACCAACCATTAATCATCTTCTGTGGATTTTTCACGCCTTTAACGTGGCATATATCATATGTTATTTAAAGCTGCTTGTAATTTCAGTGGTCTGAGAGGAAACAAGAATGACTGGACTAGAATTGTAGAAAATCTGCAGCGTATTTTCAAATTCAGGCCTAATTTCCCTTCATTTTCCCCTCATTTTGGCTCCTGTGGCTTTAACTCCATCCTTTGTCTGGAGTTTGGTCTTTGGACACATTTACTGTGGACATCAGCTAACGTGTGATGTAAATGTAATGGAGAATGAATGATGTAAAGGCTGCTCACGTCTGATTCGAGAACTGAACAGTTTACATGGATGAAAAGAGTTTAATCAGAACAGAACGTATCTGGAATGGGCAAAGTGTGCAGAGTTTTCCAGATTTACAGGCGACATTCAAACGTTTCCAGCTGTTTTTGATTTGTTTGAAGGTTCATTGGATTCTGGCTTCCTTCATCTTTTCACACGCTCGTTGTTTTTGATTCTGTTTAAAGGACGAGGCGTTCGATAATCGCCGAATCGTTTTAAGGTCTCCGACGGAGAAAGCAGTGTCAGCCACAGAGCAGTTTAATTTTCCTACCTCTTTGTTTCTGTCCATCCTGGAAACTTATCACGTCACCTAACGTTACCCTCATGTGGGACAGAATAGATTTAATCCAACCAGAGAGAAACGATCAGAGTAAGTGTTTTTATGGTTATTAGGCGCTAATATTCTCTGATTGAATGGATTATCAAAGGTTCGCATCGCCTCTCTCAACATGATTGCAAATTGCTCCTGATTAGGCCACTCTCTTCTGAATGAGGAGGCATTTTGACTTTTATAAGGATTTTAACAGGTTGTCCAATCAGTGCATCGCCTTCCAGAACCACAGGTAAATATCGATATCCGCTCAGTGTGGAAAGAACTATTGTGAAGGTGTTTTTTCTAAGCTAAGAGAGGCCGGAACACGGACCTGATATTTTCCAGCAGCATCGAAGAGCAACTCAGGAAAATCTCGGGTGTGAAAACCAGCCTCGGGTTCGTTGTGTGGACAAAACACAACTCAAACTGTGTTTGTTGTGTCTCTCCGTTATTTTAGCAATGCCACAACAAGTCCTTTTCCCCATATTTAGCCCTGTCACTGCCGGTTCTGCTGCACGACCGAGGCGACTCGAATCATTTCAAGCGACAGCTGATTGACAGCTCTGGAATTTGACAAAATGGTTGCACACACAGGCTGGTGACAGACCCTGTCGTCAGTTTGTGTGTGGTTTGGCTGCAGGTGACGCGAGGGCGGCATTCGCACGCCGAGCTGCCAGATACCGTGAGTCAGGCCGTTAACGGCGTCACGACGGCTTCCAGCGTGAAGAGAAGTGACCGCACCCTGAACCTGAACCTCTCACCGGGCGTCGCAGGAACACGAGGTAAAGGAAGGCTGAGCAGGTTGAAGCCGCTCAGGGACGGAGCCTCGTCCACACTTTGTCCCACGCGTGGAGACAATGTCCCACCTTTACTTATTTCAGAGTAAAATGAAAATAAGACGTGAGACGATGATCAGCCAAAAGATTCAGATCGGGATTATTTTGGTTTCATTTTTGTTCATTTTTTGTTCATTTTGTTTATTATTTTGTTCATTTTATTGATTTGTATCTTTTTTTTTGTCTATTTTTGTTCCTTTTGTTCTTCATTTTGTTCATGTTTTTCACTTATTTTGATTATTCTGTTAATTTATGTTCATTTTCTTGCTTATTTTATCTGTTCTACTTATTAATGTTTCTTATTTTTTTTAGGAGATAAAATGTACTTGTGTTTTTGGCTAATGATTGATAGTTTGCCAGACATCTCTCTCTCTCTCACCATCGGTAACATGTCCCACATTGTCCCACATTGTCCCACATTTGTCTTGTCTTGGTCATAGGAGACCTCTTGGACGAGAGACAGTTTTCATAAAATACAGTCACTCAACAAAGAGGGATAAGCTTTAATTCTTCAGTGAGATGAGTGGTTTAGATGAATAATTTATTCTTCCATCTCAGGTGTCAAATGTCAAGTTTCTCATTTTCTTCTTTAATCTGTTGCCATTTCTTCCACCATTTTCTAATCAGCTGTGAAAGGCACCTTTATTGACTTGAAAACAGCCGCTGGTAGTTTTTTGCTTCACTAATAACGTAGAATGTTTGTTGGGAGTAAATAGATGAAAATATCAGAAAATGAATCAATATCCAGCGGCAGAAGGTCACAGGTCGAACCGAACTGAACTTTAAGACCGTGTCTTTGTTTAAATCCTAATTCTTTATAATAAACTAATAGAAACATGCTTCACGCTGCCACAGCCTCAGTGTTTTCCCTTCGCTGTCGCTGGTGATCCTCCTCCTCCTCTCGGCGTCGGGACTTGATTCGCTGTCGGGTAGTCAGCGACTCTCCATTAACCCTGAGTTTATCCAGGTCCATGTCACCACAAAATGCCCTCGCAGACCCGTGGACTCACGCCGAGCTGCAGGATCCACTTTTTAAGTCACTGAAACGACTTTCCCTGCCGTGTTGATGCTTTTCAGGTGGAAACGCCGGTTAATGGGTCCCACGAAGAAAATGAAGATCACACTGAGGAATAATTACAACGATGACGTTCTGTTCTCATCTACAGTAAAATCTGGATTTGGCAGAGGTGTTGATGTGACTCCCGGGAATGTTTGGGTTTCTCCTTCAAGTCCAAGTCGACATTTTCAAACCAAGTCGAGTCAAGATCGTGTCAGGTTTTTAAATATATTTAGTAAATACAGATGGTGGTGGTGAACCAAAAACAAATGTCATATCAACATGGAAGCAGTCGACAATGAAGTGCAGAAGTGAAAACATTTCAGCAACTGATGGAAAAAATAAAAAAAAACGTCTACAAACGTTTTTTTCTGCATAATCCAACATAAGAGCAGCAAGAAGTTTTTAATGGTTTTAAAATATCTAAAATGTTACCGTGTCCTGCTCTGAAATGAAAAGTTTCTGTTGTTAAGTACATGAGGCTTCTGAAGGCTTCTGCTGTCACATGCTTCACTAAATTAGATGTTGTATTTTTCACAACTGAAAGCATTTCATCATCTATTGCAAACAAAGGTAAACTCCAAGTAAGGCAATACTTCCAGCTGAAAGTGTTCCAGCTTCCTCCCTCATCCTAATCCTTCATTTAACTTTATGGAAACTGGACGATGACCCTCATCATCATCAGAAGACACCCTACCTGGGGCAAAAACAAAATGCACTCTGGCAGCGTTACTTGGATTAGTAGATGTCTTGTAATCCCGTACACAAATTGTTACTGATAAAAGTAATAAGTGCACTGTCGCTGTCACACACATCAGTCCAAAATCAGTTTTAAACTTTGTCTGCATGTGTGGACCAATGAGGAGACTGCAACGTTCACTGAATTTATACAAGAAACAAACAGAAATGCCATGTTAGAAACAGGGAAATGGCAACAAAACAGCACCATGTATGAAGAGCTGCAAGATGAGATGCCTTCTTTCTTCTATGTTAAATCTATGTTACGTCTCCTCGACCCAAATTTACACAAAGACACCATGAATTGCCGTAACGTCTGCATTTTTACTGACTTTTCTACCGTCTGCTGGAATGACGGAGTGTCAAACGCAGACAGAACGGTCGTTTCTAACACTGAGAAGAAAAGAGCAGCAACACACAGACACGAACAGACACGTGAAACAAGCAATTCAAAAGCTAACGTACACCAGCAAACAAGGCTTTTCCGCTCTCTTTTTATCTGGCGTTCATCTTGTTTCGTCTTTTATGTTGGTTTTCTCTCGTGTCCGTAACATCATGTTCATCATGTTCACTCTATTTCATTTAGGATCCACATGAACCCACATATTGCCATGGATTTTACTCTGACAGTTGTTGATCAGATTTAAAGCCTAGCTGAGCAACCCAGAGAAGTTTTTCCTTATTCTAGGACAGTGGATGATGCCAGACCTGTCTCCGTCACTGTCAGAGTGAGTAGAAACGCAGCAGGTCTGGATATGTGAGACTATACCAAAAAGATGCAGCGGTCATTCCCAGCTGCGCCTCTCCATCATTGATCACGTCCACCTGATCTGACCTGCTGCTGTTCATCCTTCAATAATTCAGCTCCCCTCCTCTCGCTAACCTCTCCTCCATCTGTGAAGATCAAGCGGGTGTAAAGTGATTACTCACGCCGGCCGACACAGTCCTCGGCTGCAACTCCCTCGTGGCTGGAGCATTTACAGAGGCCTCTGAAGCCATGGGAGTGGGAGGTGTGGGTGCAAAAAGCATCATGTCCGAGTGCATTACACTAAACTTCCAGAAACCACGGACAGCACTTCAATCTTTGTTTAACTTCTCTGACACGGCGACTCTCACTCAGTCGTCCGTACGTGATTGGTTCACTGGTTGGTTTGCTCACCTGTCTCTTGGTGTGTTCGCTGACTTCTCCCGGCATGTCGTGGGCGCTCTTAATGAGCGTACGGGCGATGTGGTAGTAATACACCGAGATGATGGCCAGAGGGATCAGGAAATAAACCAAGAAGATCATCACAGAGTGGATCTTTGGATGCATCTCATTGGACATCGGGTACGGCACGCAGTTTACGAAGGTGATGTTACTGTCCCTGTGGCCCTGAGGGAAGGAGGAAAGAGAAGAGAAAAGAAAAGAGGGAGCAAGATGAGAGGGGAAAGAAAGCAAGAGGAAATGAGGAGAGCGAAGGAAAGGAGAGGAAACAAGTACAGGAAACAAGACGAAGAGAAAAGCAAGGAGAGGAAATACACAAAACAGGAATCAGAAGCAGAAAGGAAAGGAAAGTAGAAGGAAGAAGGAAATAAAACAGACAAAAAACGGAGAAAGAAAAGAGTTGAGAAACAAGACAAAGAGAAGAGGAAAGAATGCAATGAAACAAAAGAAGAGGAGAGGAAACAAGAGGAGGAAGAAGAAGAGGAAGAAGTACCAAAAGTGAAAAAAACAGAAGAAAATACACAAAGAAGGGAGGAGCAGAAAAAGAAGATGGAAGAGGATAAAAGGAAGGAACAATCAGAAGGAGAGAGTTAAGGACAGAACGAGAAGAAAATAATGAGTTCTATTTAAAAGGACAGAATCACCATGAAGCACGTCCCCAAAATACTTTACAATTAAAACAGGACAAAACATACATGAAGCAAATGAAACTAATCAAATTTAAATAAAACCAGCCGTGCAGTAAGATGAGCAACAAACAAGGAAACCAGTCAAGTATTCATGTGATGACAGCAAACAAACAAACAAACAAGATGTTCGTGAGTCGGGAAACAGCTGCATGTGTGTGTGAAGATGTTCACCATGACTACGTTCATCCAGTGTCCTGTGTTCAGATCGTTTCAGCCTTTGACTCAGAATGACGACAGGACACAGACTAAGTCGAGCTGCATCGGCGTTGTACGCCACAGATGTAGTTTGTTACAAATGACACAGACCACGGCGGGTTTTGTAAGTGATTATGTAAATATTATGACGGAGGCGATGTGTTTCCAAAGGGACGAGACTGGAACGAGAGTCAAACGTCAGAATGTCACGGTCGAGCTCGCTTTTCACCGCTCACATTCTCATACAAATGCACATATCTGAGGAATGCTGCGGCAGATATGTGTAATCTCAATAGAATGTATCGTTGACGGACGTCAGACCTTTTAGTCTTTCCTCAATGGACAGGAGGTCGTTGGGGTTTTACTGACTTTTTCTGTATTAAAACCAACCACAGGTATGTTTTCCTTTAAGCCTCACCAAGTGCTATGAGTTCCTAAACCTAATCATAGAAATCATTAAATATACATATGAACATATTATAGAAGGTTGAAAAGCAGAATGTGGTGTTAAAACAACATGACATGACCCTAGAGTCTCCATACACCAAACTTAATGTGGTATTGAAGTTTATTAGATCCATGTCGCACAGTGTGGCTTTCAATACATCTGTAAGATTGTATAAATTTAAGTCTTAACGCCTAATAACCTCATTTTATCAGTAAAGTGTTTTTTAAATTCCGATCGACTGATTCTGACCAAAAGGCAAAAGAAGAGGTGGTAAGAGGCGGAAAAGATGAGGAAGAGTCGGATTGGAAGTGAGACGAGGATTAACAGGAGCAGATGGAGAACAGGCAGACAGACCGAGAGGAACAAAATACCACGAAGCAAAGCAGTACAAGAAATCGCAGATTCTCAAGCTGTCATGGGCAGAGTTCGTCTGGTGGGAAATCCTCGTTGAGATGTGATGAGCGATGAGCC
>JAPQRN010002114.1:0-10263 GCA_037367275.1 Coranthus polyacanthus | reverse complement strand
TGTGCTGAAACCAGGTTTGTAATTACAGGTGTTCTGTAAACCACCTTCCTTGTGTTTAAATACCACCATACTTGGGCAGCGTGGTAGTTTCACCCCACTGCTTTTATACAGGAGACGATTACGCAGAAAAACACAGTTCGCTCAAGTAATAGTGATCAGGCGATTAAGTAATAATTGTGACAGGTTTAGATATGATAACTGTCCATTTTTACACCTCTATACCGTTAAACTGCTGCAGCCCTACTCCCAATACATAGTATGTCAAATGAACACGACATCCTGCTACATACAGCTGTATTCAGCAGTATGCAAGCCAGCATGCACGTCAGGCTATTCCTACCCACAATGCTCTGCACAACAGAAAACAAGCCGCATCGACTGAGCTGAGTGTGAAGCTGTTACAGTCCAGGCAAGCAACGTAAGATCGTCAAAAAGTTTTGGAAAAGCCGTGGCATTATTTTGTCTGTAATGAAAATCTTCAAGCGAGAAAAGAGAAGGGTTTTCCGAGGTTTCTGAAGGGCTGAAGTGCTGAGATGGCTTTCTTTTTTTGTTATTTGACTAAAAACAAAGCATGTTTGCACACTTTTCTATCTACATTATTAGAACATTGAGAAAATAGCTCAAAGAAATGCAAAACAAATCTACTCACTGATGAAAACAACACGCATTTCCAATTTTGTGAATAATAGTTAACCAACACTTTTAAAAAGCTTATTTCCAGAAAATAAAAACTCCGTCTATTGAGGCTAATACGGCGTCTTTTCTGTTTTACTTGAATGTAGCGTCACACTATGCCTACGGTGTGCACAGTTCTGTTGTGTTCATAGTTACTTTAAAACGTATTTTTGTTAAAGCCCTTTTTTGATTTTATAGGACAACTTAAATTGTGGATTTATTTATTCGTTTTATTTTATTTGCACAATATTAAACACATTAGCTGTCAGTTCAGTTTTCTCTGACGCTCAAAGCCAGCGTCAGACTTCGTTCTCCTCGAGGCCTGTGAAGGTGTTTCTGTAGCAAAAGTCAAAGTGACGGCCTGTTATTCTGACTTATTTGAAGTAAAAATGAAAATAACTGACAAACAGATCATGAAAAAGGTTGCCGTTTAATTTTCATACAACAATTGACCAAAGTCCACTTCTGTTCATGTGTTTAAAGGTTGTGAAGAGTTGTGGAAATTACATTATCTCTCCTTGAAAAGTCATGAAAAAGTTTGAGATTCTGTTTGTAAAAACGTGTGGGAACCCTAGGTACTACGACGTCCCGACTGTAAACAACAGTAAATACTTTGTACGGGCAGCTGCAGCACGTACTTCCAGTAAAAGGTATGCGATTCAGAACGCAGGCCTTACCTTGATCTTGTCCATCATGGTCGTATCAGGACACCAGTACTGGCTGAACTGGACGAGGTCTGGAGCCGTCCTGTAGTAGTCAACTAGCAGCATCTGTGGAGGACAGTATTTATCAATGTGCGACATACGCTTTTGAAACAAAGACACTACCTGTGTCATGCCCAGCTGTATGTTTATGGAGCATTTGAAGTGTCTGAGGCTACAGCATCGGTACCATCTCATTAAGGACGTCACTGGTGAGGAAGTTGTCCTGAACGTAGGTGACCTCCACGGCCACTGGGATGCCGTAGTCATTAGGCCGTTGCTGCAGGAAAAGAGACGAGTTTAACGGACGTCTGAACGCGAACTTCTGTCTACATTTACAGTGAGTGAAAATAATTAGAAAAGCATGTGTGGCCTCACCTCAGGGGGTGGTACGACCCAGAAAGGGGTTATTGTGGACGCCACACCTTGATTGCCGTGATAATACGGCCCTGAGAAAGGAAACAGAGCTCATAATTATCAAAACAGCCTGATAATAGTCGCCTCATGATAGTGATGGTACAATATGTTCTTTTTCCTGTCGTTCTTTAGGTTTGGTTTCATAAAAGACTGAATGTTATTCACTCCTCATCTCAGCCTTTGTTGTTGCCAAACAAGCCTTTAACAGTTAAAAGAGAACGAAATGATGACATTACCCATGTTTCCGACTGAGAAGCACTAGAAAGCGGGCTTTGAGATACACTGCAGGTGTTTTATGTCTGCTGCAGTGAGTCTGGTTAATTGCCTCTTAGAGCTTCTTCTCATACCAGTCCACAACAACTGCTGCATTGTAAGTTATGCAATATCTCCATAAGGTTATCAAATGGTTTGATTTGTTTGCACTTGTGTTTGTACTCCAGTACATGAGTGCAACGCTGTGCCAGTTTCATTATCATCAGTCATTTCACACCATCTGCCGCCACCTCAGCTGTAAGACTTTAACCCTTGTCTCATGCAAATACATCACATTACTACCTGTGAATCCATACAGAGGAAATAGAAGGGTCACTGTTTATGACACTGCAGTTTTTTAACTACTATGCATACATAGTATATATACTGTAAATCATATACACCCAGAGGTGGGAAGTAACTAAGTACAAATACTCTGTTACTGTACTTAAGTAGAGTTTTCAGGTATCTGTACTTTACTTTTTACTTTTACTCCTTACATTTTAACCCAGTCATCTCTACTTTCTACTTGTTACTTAAGTTTTAATACATTTCAGGGGGAATTATTGATTATTTTAACATCAAGACTGATTTCAATCTAAATGGATGGAACAATAACAGACAGAAAAGACGATCCCTTGGTTTATCCATTGGTGCAGGGTTAGGGTTTGTTCATTATTTTAAGTATTTTTTAATTGTTTGATTTGAAGTTAGAATAGTTTAATAGTCTTCACGTTACATTAACATGACGTGAGGTTCAGTTTGCTTTGAACGGAATCAGCCAATACTTTTTTTCACTCTAGTATCTGTACTTCTACTGGCTTTTGCCACCTCTGTGTACATCCTGCTTTGTAATGTATAGGGTGTCATTTGAGCCTTCCTGTTTACTGTGTGGGGTTGTTAAATTGTATCCTATCCTGCCCTCGCCGACTGATCACACAGCTGCCCTTCAGACGCGTTACTGTACGTGAGGAGGAAGGCACTGACCGCAGATGATGCCCAGACAGGGCTGGAAGCCGTTATTGGAACCCTGCAGCCTCAGCTGGTGGTCCATCTGGGAGTCGATGTCCTGGAGGGATGGCAGGGCCGGACCGCGTGGGTGACTGTGGTACCATCCCACCAGCGACAGCCCGCGCATGAACAGGTTCTGACAGATCTGGAACGGATTAAGCACGACACAGGCTCATTTTTAAAAACTCACTTGGGTTTAATTCTGTTTCACGTCAGTAGAAGTATACAAATATATCCTATGAGACTCATTTTGAGACATTATGTTACACATTTTGTATGCGAAATTGGCTGTCACAGTAGAAATCCCAAATGTACTTTTCTTTTGCACTGCGCTTTCTTCAAACTGGCCCATCCTCAGTTCAAGTAAATTACATTTTTCTGTGGCTTTTCTAATATTACTGCACAGAAGCTTAGCAGAAGGACATCATTTAAGACCTCACGTGAATTTCTGCATCTCTGGACTGTTTTGTATAGAGCTAAAACCACGAATCGATTAATTGTCAACTATTAAATTAACTGCAGACTATTTTTGATGATCGATCACCTTCACAATTTATAGACCAAACAACTTTATTAATCCACAAAATATCAACAGATTAATCGACGCCGAAAATAAGTTTAAAGATTAAACTTGTTTAAAAATAGTGGACTTGTTGCAGTTCGTATTTTAAGCTTATTAGGACAAATGAAGTTGTATTTAAAATCGATTTAGGTTAAAAAAACATAACTGGACACATAGCACAGGAGTTGCAGTGTTTACTGTGACTGGAAAGAAATTCAAGATCTTTGGTGTTCTGGAAAAGGAGACGCTTGTTGACAAGCACTGAGGCACAGGGAGAACTTGTGCATTTTTAAAACAGGTGTCATTCATCGCTATGTTTTTTGAAGGCCTACATCCTGTCGGTGCAGATGACTGATTCACTGCCCGTGCGTTACCTCCTCCTCCACAGCAGAAGCCGAGTCTCTGTCTGCCAGACGGGTTCGACAAGGAAAAGCCCTTAACACTGTCAGCACTGAAATTTAAACAAACACAAAGACACAGATGCTGAGGTGAAAACATCAACATTAGTTTGCAATTGCTTTCTTATTTCCAGTGTCGGGGAGTGACTAGGTACATGTAACAGAGTAACAAACCTAATTTCCTAAATACGTGGACCTGTAATCAGTTACAGCTACTGAGAAAAAATATAATACAAATCAAAAAGTTGGTGATTATAAAAGGAGTTACATCCAAATATATTCTTTTCAGTATAAAGCTTATATATAGACAACCCTGTCTTGCAGAAATTATGTTATGATGCTTAATGTTTTTGTTAACGTAACTTCAGAGCAGCAAAAATGTTGATCCTGAACGAAAATGTAGATGTAACATACTTTGTTCAGCCAAGGGTTCTGCCAACTCGATTTAAAATGTCAGCTGGTTTTGACGACAGGATTATAAAACTTTTTTATGGTTAGTTTTACACTCTGGCAGCACTTGGTTAGGTTTAGGGAAAGATAACAGGGCCTGGTTTAATACAGAATAATTCCACAAAGATGTGATAAATAATAACTCCCAATGTATTTCTTAATATTCAGACCAAATCACCATATATTCCTAACTTTAATCAAAGCATTTTTATCGCATAAACCCATAGACTGTATTTAAGAAATAGACGGAGCTAATGCAACGCCACCCGATATTTTTTAACTGCCGTTTTGAAGCCAGTAGCTTGAGTTTTGGTCGTCGCCATGTTGGCTCTTTGGAGCCAGAAGTGACCATATTTGGACAAAGGGGCGGAGCAGCAGGGAGCACACGGGGTGTTGTGTGAGCTAATGCTAAACGCTAGCTTACTGACACTGTGGTAAATGGTAAGTTTGTTTTAGTGTAACTTATTAACCACAACTACAGCTGAGGTGTCTGTCAGGAAAAAAAAATGTTTTATTCAATAAAATGAAGCGGAAAAAGTCTGATTCGACAGGTGAGTGAGCTGTCAATCAAAGCCGCCCTGAGATCTTATTAATGGAGCAATAATTTAAAGATGGACCACGCCGAACACTTATTAGAGGATCCAAATAAATGAATGAGACACAATGACTCTTGGAAAAAAACTGACTACTAGTGGCCGTCAGCGAGTACTTACGTTGTGTGTTGGTATCCCATCGCCCTCCCAGGTATCCCACCACCTCACTGGTAGTCAGGTGACAGTGGAAGTCCTAATAAAGACACAGCTTAGAAAACCTGCACTCCTAAATGTTTCTCAGTATTTATTTTTCATTCACAGGTGTCGTTGCTTACCATTAGCAGCAGGACGTTACTGGACACGGCTACATTGAAAGGCTGGAATCTGTTGATGGCTGAGAAGGCTGACAGCTCTACCAGTGTGTGTGGATCTCTGAGGATACGTGTTAATAAAGTCAATGATCCTCTAATTCACTTGTGCAGAATACAGTAAGGACATCAAAGAGCATCGATCGGTGTGATTCAATCAGTACCTGGCAGCATCTCGAGTGCCCAAGGTGCAATATCTGACAGGAATTCTCTCTCTGTCCGTCCTCCGCGAAACCATGACATCTGAAACAGTAACAGTGAGTACTCGAACTCTAAACACTGGTTTTACAGTTTTCTGAAATCACACTTTATTAACAAAACATTTATAAACAAACAGACTGGAACAAAGCAGAAGGCTCAGATCGCTAAACGGTTCAGTGTGTGACATTTAGGGCAATTTAGGAGGATCTTTTTGCAGAAATGGAATATCATATGCATAATTATATTTCATCAGTGCATAATCACATGAAAATGAGAATCATTGTGTTTTTGTTTCCTTAGAATGAGATGCTTATATCTACAGAGGAAGCAGCCCGTCATGCTGTTTCTACAGCAGCTCAGAACAAACTTCTACTTCTTCTTTTATCTGTTTTCTAGCGGGCGTCATCCAGCGTTAAGGTGCACTGCTGTTGCCTACTATGTCTGAGTGTGGATCACAGTCAATATCCCCTTGACTAAAAAGTCCTTAACGGACAAAAAAAACTCTAACGAGGAACTTCCACCGTAAGGGGAGGGTGAGGGGGATATTCAGTTGGCTGCAATCTGCAACTTCACCACTAGATGTCACTAAATGTCACGCACTGAACCTTTAAGTTTTAATGAATCTAGGTTGAAAAGTATTCAGATAATTTAAAATTGTGATAATTATTGGCATCACGATAAACATTTTTCTTTTATCTTTTGGGATTATTTTGTTTACAATGTCAACTAAAACACTTTTTCAATGTTCTGTTGTTTTACTCGCGCGTATTTTGATCGATCTACGTCTAGATTTGTAAAATGTTTAGCTGCTTGGCAAGTATTTGTCATGTTCTGACCATAAAGAATAGTTATAATAGTTATTATAACCGTCTGATTTATTCAACCATCACTCAGGGCCTAAGATCAGCCTTTAACCTTGAAACAAATCATTTGACAAAATTATCGTGATATCGACCGACCTTTTCGGCCCTTGTATAGTATACACAAAGTTAAGAAGCAAAGAGAATTAGATTGTACCATGTAATCCAGGTTTGTTGTTTTTGTTCTTTTCATCCGCCTGCACAGCCGTCTTCCCTTCCTCTTCATCCTCGTCGTCATCCTCCTCACTAACCAGACTCTGTCATAACAAAGGGAAAAAAAATACATGGCACAGAATTTAGATGCTTAAGTACGTAATAGAGCATATCAGACATCAAATTCAGATGCACTAAGTATGTGTCAATAAGTTGATTTTATTTTTACACTTTGTAGAAATTACATTTCTCTATTTCTTTGCTCAGGATTTTTATTCTCAAACTAACCCAGTTCTGTGTCTTTGATGTCTGTCTGCGATTTTATCATCCTCATTACACAATCAGTACTTTGTGTGTTTCCTCTCTGCTGTTTATTTTTCTGCTCTTCCTGAATGTCAGCAGTCATTAAGACTAAAACTAAAACCCTAAACAGAACTCAGTGAAATGCTGGTCTAGACTTTGCCAAGATGTTTCAGTCCTGAAACACTCGAAAACTGGCTACTGCTGAAGAGTCGAGAGCTGGCTTCACTTAAGCGATCGTAATTATTTAAGCTTAAAGTTACAAAGGTCCCGTCTCACCATGTCTGCGCTGGGCTGGTATTTGTGCAGCCAAGTGGTTTTGTACTGGACCAGCTTCTGTCCCCTGTAGCGTACAGACGCCCAGCCACAACCAGACTTCTTGGCTGGGTTGACCAGACGCTTGCAATGTGTTGCCCAGGCACTGGGAGAGTTGAAAATCTGGCCTGTCTCCACCCATCGGATTTTCCCATCAGTCAACAGGTCCCCGACAAAGTTTTTACCCTGAAGAAGACGAGAAAAGAGGATAAGACGTCACAGAGGTCAGAGACTCAGAAACAGCGCAGGTTTAGGGCTGAGTATCGTTTAAAAATGTTTGCTACCAGTAACGACACCGAAACCTTGGCTTCAATACCGGAGAGATTATTTTTTCAAGACCAATTTCCCATTTCAAGAAAGACAGAATTACATTACGGTACAAATCTTTCGTTTTATTTTTCATCTCCTCTGCGTTTTTATACACTCAAAGCAGTTTCGTAACAAAAAGATAAACCTATTTACTACAGTGGGGTTTCATTTATCTGTTTCAACTATTTCATTTTATGTTTAAGGACAATGTTCTTGGACAATGTACAAAAAAAAAAGGAACCCAGAGTGATTCAACCTAGCGAGATGAAGGTGGAGAACTCGTAACATCACACAGAAGAAAAAAAAGTGCAAAACACTGTTCAGACAAAAAGTTAAAAAGCCTTTATTAGGATGATTATTTCATAAATAAAGTTAAAATCTTAGATTATGCTTGTGCATGCCGAGTTACAACCCACACAAAAACAGCCTCCTTCAAGGAGACTCTGCTTGAGCCGTTTGCACAAGAATCTGTGTTTTTACATTTCACTGTGAAATAACCATCCTAATAAAAGGCTTTTCAACTTTCTGTCCAAAGAGAAAACATATGAAAACATATACCTATTTACTACAGATAGACCGATTAATGGGTTTGGTGCTTTTACAACTTCAGCAGAAGTTGGTGCAGATAGTGGCTCATATCAGGTTTCTAAACTGGGATTACTGGCTTTACGGGAAAATAAAAGAGAGAAGAGAATAATCACTCCCACCTTACGGTTAGTTTGATGTTCAGGTTCATATTTATTGATTAATTACTTTGAGTTTGATGCTCAGTGATTCAGATGTATTGATTTAGTTATTTATGACTTTGACTTAGACAATTATCCAGTTTCTAATACAGTCAAAGATTGTTACTTTCAGACATGCATAATGTGTTCGGACGATTAACTGGCTTTCAGCTTTTTCCTGCTGGAAACTATTATGAAATCAGCGTCATAAAATCCACTACTATTTACCACACCTCGAAGTTGTCTGTTAACATAATATCGTAAAATAAAAATGTATAAAAGCCGGGCGGGTGTGCTATATGCTCCGATGCCGGTGAGATTTAATATTGTATCAAAGGAAAGACATTTTTTGATACTTAGTACCTAAGCCATTCAGTCAGTATAAGAGTATCGAAGTTCAGTATCCAGCCCCAGGCAGGTTTCAGTGTAATGACTAACACCCTTACTTCACCCATCTGTGCTGTGTGTTATTATTACCAGGTAGTGGATGGACAGCACTCCGTCTCCCGGCTCCACCAGGCCGTCTTTGAGCAGCACCCTCAGGGTGATGCCCCTGCGGGTCAGCAGGGACCCTCGGCCGGAGCTGGACCTCAGGTCTGCCTCCTCTCCTCCACTCAGCTCCTCCTCATCCTCCTCGCCTCCATCCTCCACCACCTGTGGAGAGCAGGGCGGCTCGGAGCCTGTGGACACAAACAGGTCCACATGTTGTCAGCCTGGTGCGTTCACTTGTATTGGAGTCATATTTAAGGTGTTATTCATACGTTTATTATGATCAATGCTCATGTTAAAAAAACAAACCTTTGCAAGTTACGATGCTTCATTTCATTCTTATTTACAGCCTCTTGTTACTCAGAAATATGTTTTTAAAAAAAAGCAGTAATAACTCCTACTTAAACATATGTTATTGTCAAAGTTAGATCAGGGACAAAGACAAGGGGAATGACCATCATTTTAATCATCATGACTTCATAATGACTGCTGTGCTGTAATGGCAGCCGGTATCAAGGATTGCAGCATGCTAAAAAAAAAAAAATGATAGCACCCGCGTCTAAGTGAACAGGAATCTCAAGGGGCCAAAACAGCAAAAGATCATCTAAATTGGCATTTCATTAATTAGCGCTATGCTATGCGGTTGGCCTTTGTTTCCTCCTCCCATTAGGGCATGGCTCCGCGAGAACAGGCCTGCTCCCCCTCTCTTAATTTTACTCAGAGTCACAATTATGCCCCTCTTTCATTATTCTCACCCATATCTGTGGAAAGCGTCGGAGAGCGCCTTTAAATCCAACTCGGTCAAAAAGCTGCTCCTTTCCCGGGGCACTTGAGGCTGTGCGGGGTTGAGCTCCGGGGCAGATTTCACAGATACACTTCGCCACCACTAGCTCCGGCTATTATTCAAAAACATAAAATGAAGGCGTCTGTGGCTCTGCAGTGTAGTTTCCTTGTTGTGTTGCTTTAATGTCAGTTCCCCTCCCCTTTCTTTCTCCCTCTCCCCGTCCTTGTCACTCTCCCTGTGTTCTCGCGTCTGACGTGCCATGCCGGCTCCGTCTGCCATTATTCACATCCTCATTAGCCTCGAAACGCGTCCGAACGAACGCGGAAAAAACAAACAAAAAAAAAAAACAAAACACTTTCAAACCCGCTCGGAGCCCAAACGACGTAGCAATAAATCTTTCTCCGCGGAAAGATGAGGTGTCGCTCCGTGCGCGTCAATGAACTACGCGCTATTCTGGCATTTAAAGCTGGTTAAAAGTGCGACCAGTAGACTGGGGAGCCTTTATGTCAAAGAAACACTGCAAGAGAAAGAGCGACACTGGCCCGTGTTGGACGGTGTTACACAGTGGGTTTCTTCTCTTACACACGGAGATGTTCCTTCTTTTATCTCCCGACGAGAAAGCACAATTACCGGGAAGCAGCCTGCGGAGGGCAGCAGAGCCGAGCAAAGCCCGAGCAGAGCGCCGTCCCCGGGTCCGGCTCAGGGGATTTACCCCCCCCTGGTGGCGTTCAGGCAACGACAGGAAGTCACCCAACACCCC
>JAPQRN010002112.1:0-10267 GCA_037367275.1 Coranthus polyacanthus | reverse complement strand
GGAGGAAGCCGGAGTACCTGGAGAGAACCCACGCAGACACGGGGAGAACATGCAAACTCCACACAGAGAGGCCCCAGCTGGCCGGTCTTGGATTCGAACCCAGGACCTCCTTGCTGTGAGGCGACAGTGCTCACTGCACCACCGTGCCACCATAAATGAATGTTTCTTACAATTTTTTTTTTTGCTGATATTTCACTTTCATATTATTTACTATTACTATTACTATTCATATTATTTTGAATGGGTACACCAGCCTTTTTGAAGAGAAATACATTTAAGAAATCACAGCTTATGTATTGAAAGGTCTGAACTGAACTGTTTAACTTACAGCTGGACGGTACAATCAAATTGTCACAAACATTTTCATAAAAGTCAGTATTGATAATGATCACAATAAATGTCAAATCATTATTTCTTTCCAGTTTAAAGGATGATTTTTGGAAAAATTAAACCCTAAAGACAAAAGAAAAATATATATCACGATAATGATATTTATTGTGATATTAACGTATATTGTGATAACTATCATTTTATCGCTCAGTCCTAATTGACAATATTTTTTGTAATCTTCATTTTATTGAGTAGATATGGTATATTTTCTCTTACTCTGTGATAAACCCTCCATCTTTCATGAAATAACATGGAAACATAAGAGCTGAGGCTGCAGTTACACATAATTCTGTTACTGTACATGGCCGCTTCCTTTGATAAAACCCTGATCCAGTCATTATGCTCCACCTCTGACATCGTTCTACTGATTCCATCATCATTAGACAGAACCTATTTGAAAATGCACTTGTTTCCTAAGGGGGGCATTAAAATGAATTGCCTGTGCCCGGACAGTTGGATTGGAGTGGGGTGTTATCCTCCCGTGATGATGTAAAACCTGTTTGAGACTCTCCCATCCCGACAAGAATAAAATTATGGCGACGTACTCACAGACACCTGCAGAAATGATAAGCTGCATGCTAACACGCATGGGGATAATCTCCTGTCAAGCAGCATGCTATAAATCCCACTGTGTCTGTGTGGGAATGTGTGTGTGTGTGCTCCAGCAGTGAATCACAAGCAGCTTTCAGGGATCTGTCAGGGAAGTGAGACTGTTCCTCTGTAACAGAGATACATGTAGCATCTTCAGCCGGGGCTTATCATGTGCTCTTTGGGATTTCCATACATATGTGTTAGACAGTACAACCATAAAACATGGACAAAGCCTCCATGATGTCAGCCATTGGTTTGTGAACTGTTGTATTGAAGCCTCGAGTTTGGCATTTGAGTTCGCCTTGCCATCTTGTTTTTTCATAGGGAAGAGGGAGGCCTGAACAGTGTTCCCAGTTGTACAGTAATTATTGTACAATCCCAAACAAAAAATTGTTGGAACAGTATAGAAAATGCAAATTAAAAAATAATGAAAAATAAAATGAATTAAATGAATGCAGTGATATTAAAATGTACTTTGACTTGCAGTTACATCCACAAATACCAGTTCAAATGTCACTGAGCCAAAAAGAAGCCTTATTTTAACTGTGTTCAGAAGCGTTGGATTGTGATCAGACCAATCAGTATCCAGGTCTAATGAAAAAATGTACACTGTGTGCTCCGGATCAAAGATGAAAATACTGTAAATCCTGATCCATGTGGTTCTATCAGGTCTAGATGAATGACGGTTCTTAATCCAGATCCATGTGGTTCTATTGGCGCTAGATGAATGACAGTTCTTAATCCTGATCCATGTGGTTCTATCAGCTCTAGATGAATGACGGTTCACTGAAATAAATTCTTTTCATTCTGTTCTGCATCATAGAGGCTGACATATCCAAATCCCTTTCTATCTTTTTGTGAGGAACATTGTTGGAACATTGGAACATTGACACATTTGTTGACTGTTGGTCCTCTGTCCGGTATCAATTGCCCCCCTCAGGAATAACCAGGACTAGCCCCAGAAAAGGGTTGCCTTCCCGTTCACCCCAAGAGCAGGAAGGACCAGGGCCACCGTAACAAAGCACTGCCTCCCTGGTCCCGAAAATCCCTATTCTAACCAAATTAAACTAAACCAACAGGAAAGGGCCCACCTCCAGGATTAACCAGGACCAGCCCCAACAAAGCGCTGCCTTCCCATTCAACCCGAGAGCAGGAAGGACCAGGGTCAGCCGAGACAGAGCATGGTCCCCCAAGACCCCCATTCTAACCAAATTAAACTAAACCAAAAGGAAGAAGCCCACCTCCTGGAAGAGCCAGGACCAGCCATGACACAGCGTTGCCTTCCCAGTCAACCCAGAAGCAGGTCTCCTGAGAGTCCCCCTCATGCATAACCAGGACCAGCCCCGACAAAGCCTTGCCTTACCATTTGCCCAGAGAGCAGGAAGACCAGGGCCAGCCAAGACAGAGCACTACCTCCCTGGTCCCCCAAGACCCCCATTTTAACCAAATGAAATGAAACAAAAAGGAGGAAGCCCACCTCCTGGAAGAGCCAGGACCAGCCAGGACTAGCCATGACACAGCATTGCCTTCCAACAAGTAGGTCTCCCACAAGTCCCCCTCAGGAATAACCAGGACCAGCCCCGACTAAGTGTTACCTTCCCATTCAACCAGAGAGCAGGAAGGACTAGGGCCAGCCGAGACAGAGCACTGCCTACCTGGTCCCCCAAGACCCCATGATAGCTCCACCACACACTGATAGCTCCATTTGAGTGACAACAACGCAACTTTTCGACTGTTTCTGTGTGGTAGAAATAGCCTTCTAAAAGTGGAGTTCAGTTGAAGCTTGAAATTCTTCATTTCAGTTATTCAAATTCAAATCTAGTCAGGAAACATCCACACATTACACCAACAGATCACATTGATTAAAATGTGCCAAAGTAATGCCAAAGCCCCTTGGCAAGTCATCGAGGGATCCATCGATCCATTTTCTGTTTTTCCAGATGGAAAAACAGAAAATCCCACTTTGTGACTTTCTATACATGTAATTCTCTGTGTTGCCGTGATTAACAGTTTTTACATCAGAACTAACCTGTCCCGCCTGACCAAACTTTTAAAAAATGCATTACATTGCATTCATGACAGAATGGATGTGGAATAATTACAAATCAAATCAAGCTGATAAACACACTAAACATTAAACATCTTGTCTTTATTCTGTCTGTAATGAAAAACAACTCGGTACATTTAGGGTTTTATATGCATTTTTGATACATCCTAGCTTCTTTTAATTTGAAATTATATATCATTGGTGTTCTCAAGTGTTTGCCTAAATATTTGCAAAGGTTTAAAGTGTCAAAAGGGTCACTATTAAGTTTTTCATCAATGTAATGTATAAATGAGTATGTTGTTTCCTACCGTGGAACTGTCTTACAAACTCATTTCACTCTGAAGCAGGTTTCATCTGTGTCTTCATTCTGATTTTCCTCGTCTCTCTCCAGATCACGTCTTCTTCCTAAACATGCCAAAGAAGTCGATTCATCATCAAACTACTTGAACTTATAACTGGACCCTCTGGCATTTTGTGTTCTGCTTCTGATGGTTTTTCTTCTCCTTTACCTTAAAATGATCTGAAATTCAACTGACAATTGACACAAGTCAGACTCAGTCAGAATATTTTGAACTGAAACTAGTTAATTCATCTAAAAAAAACTCAAAATAACATTAAAACTAAAGAAAAACTCAACTAAACTGGTCAATTCATCTAAATAAAACTCAAACTAAGACTAAAACTAAAGAAAACTAGTCCATTCCTCAAAATAAAAGGTCAAAATAAAAATACTTATGCAGTTGTGAAACTAAAACTGAACTGAAATCAAAAACCAAACTGAAAACCTCAAAAAAATAAATACTAATGAACATTTCTAAAGTATATTAACTCTGGTGCAGTAATAATGTTTGAAAAGCAGTGCAGTAGAAATGTAAATGCAGTACAAACAGCTAAAAAGTTACAGTGTATTTTGCACCATGAGGTTTGTGTTAGTGTGACGATGCAAGATGGCGCCAGTGTGTGTGGCCTGCCGTCTGTCACTGCTAGTGCTGTGTGTGTTTGAACTGTTTGTCTTGCTTGTTGTTCAAAATGTCAACGCTTGACTTGTGTACAATCGCCAAACACTGCTAGATCTTCGATTTTCTGCCAAAGATCTAGTAAACTTGGATCATGGTGGACATGGATCTTTGCCCCAGCTCCTGGCGAGGATACCAGCTTACCTGTGCCTTGCCCCGGTTCCACCTCTGTGGCGTAAGCCAACCGCCGGGGTAAACGCAGTGGTCGGCTGCTGAGGCTAAAGGCTTGTCTGGCGGGTTCTTCTTCTTCAGCTTCCTGGACTAAGGTTGGAGCCATGCTTAGCCTTGTTATTCCTCTGCAATCACTGGACCCTGTCGACTGGCTGATACCTGTTGTCGGCCCGGATGAGATGTCCCAGCCCCGTGGCCCCTGCTATCCTCATCCCCTGGCGTGGGGTGAATCACAGCAATCTGTGGCCTCTGTGTTGGACTCACCGGTTCCTGCCAGGTTTGGCCTGGTGAATGCTAGATCGCTAGTGAACAAGACTTTTATTTTAAATGACTTCTTCATGTCCCGAGAATTGGATTTTCTCTGTGTGACTGAGACGTGGCTGAGTGTTGGTGAGTCCAATGCATTCACTGAACTCTTACCCCAGGATTACTGCTATTTTAACTCCCCGTGGATGTCGGGCTGAGAAGGAGGAATAGCCACTGTCTTCAAGAGTCGTGATAAATGTAAGCAGATATTGCTGCCATCCCCGTTCAGCAGCTTCGAACTGAGCTTATTTGAGCTTGGTTGTTCTCACACAGTGTTGTGTGCTGTGGTCTATCGGCCTCCCAAATACAATAAGGACTTTTTAAATGACTTTTCTGATTTTCTGGCTGAAGTTATGCCTAAATATGACCGCGTCCTTATTGTTGGGGATTTTAATGTTCATGTGTGTTGTCCTGATAAGCCAATGACAAAGGACTTCTTAAACCTTATTGACTCTTTTAATCTTGTGCATTCTGTATCTGGACCCACAGAGGAACACGAACACACACTTGATCTTGTCTTATCATATGGGTTGCCTGTTCTTAACCTAAGATTTGTGATGCAGTGTTTTCTGATCATATGTTTTATTTGATGTTCCTCTTGCCTATAAATAAATCTGGTGCTGCTGCTCGCTGCTGTCGCATTAGTAACCCTTCCACTGCTGTTCAGTTCTCGGCCGCTTTCAATCACTACGGCATGATTCCTGAGTCTGTGTGCAATACAGAGGAGCTTAGCTCATGGTTTTACTCCACCTGCAAAACTGTTATGGACACTGTGGCTCCATTAAAAATCAGGCAGCCATTAAAAATAAATCTGAACCCTGGCTAAATGACACGACTCGCGCTGTCAGACGTGAGTGCCGTAGAGCTGAGCGCAAGTGGAAAAAGGACAAACTTCAGGTGTCTTTTCAAATTATAAGAGACTGCTGGCATCATTATCAGACAACTGTGAGAGATGCTAAAGAAAACGCTTGTCTGATATTATTCCATGGACGGTGCAGAGAGGCTCGGCGGCCACCGGGGAGGCTGACTGGCAGGGCCATGGCGGGGTACGGAGGCGAAGGCAGAAGATTGCCACAGACAGGGAGAGGCCACTCATGAGTAGGCTCCGTCGTGTGGCGATGATACTAGGCAGGCGGGGAACCACCAAGACAGGGAGCTGGATCACAGTCGTCGCCGGGACTGGCAGACAAGTCGGGTGGCCAGGACGGAAGAGATGCTTGGCGGTCAAGGACAGAAGGCAGGTCAGGTTACCAGAAGGCAGACAGAGCTCGGTGGTCAGAGACAGGAGAACAGGTCCGAGATCCGGGGCAGAAGACAGGCTTGAGGGTCAGGTGCAGGCAGGGTCAGGTACTGGAGATCCGTCAGGAAGTAAACCCTGTCATGAACTATCAGAGGACAATCTGGCAAAGAGTGGATCTAGCGATGGAGCTTAAATAGTGGCTGGCTGATTACCAGCAGCTGGGTAGCTCAGGTGAGTGAGATGAGGTTGATTGCAGAGAGAGTGGAGAATGACCAGGTGAGAGTGATGAGTCTGAGAGTCTGTGAGTGAGCAGGCAGAGCATAACAGAACCCCCCCCCTCAAGGGACAGCTCCCGACATCCCCCAGGAGGGTCGGACGGGGGCTCAGAGCTCTTCTGACATGTCGTCATCCTCCTGGTTCTCGCCCTCTGAGGGGCGCTGTGGTTCCTCAATCTCCTCCTGGCCCTCTTCGGTATCCTGTCAGGGTTCATCGTCTCTGTCATCTTTGCAGTCCTCGGGAGTCTGGCGCGCTGTGGCGGACATGGTGGTAGCGGGCTGGTCTGGGTGTCTCTGGTGGAATTGAACTGATTAGGGTGTGGTCCAGGACGAAACGAGATGGCACCCAGGACCAGCAGTTTAAATTAAATCTAAAGAATTAAGGAACAAACTGAGCAAGTTCAAAGTAAATCTGAGAAACCAACAAATTACCACTAGAAAAACTGCAATCTCTGCAGAGATTGCGTGTGATTGCTGCAAGCTGAAAGTTTTACTTGAATGAGCTGAACTTAGCTGAAGGTAGTTGAAGTTAGCTCAAGGTAGCTGAACTTAGGTGAGGTAGCTGAACTTAGCTGAAGGTAGCTGAAGTTAGATGAACTTAGTTGAACTTAGGTGAAGGTAGCTGAAGGTAACAGAACTTAGACGAAGTTAGCTGAAGGTAGCTGAAGTTAGCTGAAGGTAGCTGAATTTAGATGAAGTTAGATGAAATTAGTTGAACTTGGATGAAGTTAGCTGAAGGTAGCTGAAGTTAGTTGAACTTAGCTGAAGTTAGATGAACTTAGCCGAGGGTACCTGAAGTTATCTTAGAAATCATTTAAAGTATGAAACATTGTTAAAGTGAAAAAATAAAGTTGAAGGAGAAGCTAAAAGTTAATGTACAAAACCTTAAAGGGAAAATTATGAAGTTCAATCAAAAGCTGTAAAGTATCAAACATTTTAAAAAGGAGAGCCTAACTTATTTTTAAAGCATGTTGAAAACAGCATTATGTACTGGATATGAAACTGTTTAAAGTCAAAATACATGTAAATCTCTGTGTATAGGCTTAGGGTTAGGTGAAGGGTTAGGGTAAAATAGTTACAAAAAATTTGAATAGAAGCAGATATTTCCTTAAAGAGCTGAACAGATACTTGAATTGAGTTTCTAGCACAAATGGTGCAGAAGGAGTTAGATGATGAAAAGCGTACCCAGTAATAATAATAATAATAATTTGCAATCTCTGAAGAGATCTCTGAAGTTCACAAGCTAGATGCAAATGACATCAAAGATGATCAAAGACGTAACGAGACACAAATGACATCAAAGATGTAACGATGACAACATCATCAAAGACTTAACAAGACTCAAATGAGATCAAAGATGTAATGATGACAGGAATATCAAAGACTTAACAAGACGCAAATGACATCAAAGACATGATCATGATATTAACATCAAAGACGTAACAATATACAAATGATATCAATAACGTAATGATAACGACATCAAAGACAAACGAACATCAAAGACGTAATGATAACAACAACATCAAAGACATAACACTGATGTTATTTGCATGTTGTTACATCAATCATTACATCAATAACGTAATGATGACATCAATATCAAAGATGTAAGAAGATGCAAATGACATCAATGACGTAATGATGACAACAACATCAAAGACTTAAGAAGACTCAAATGACATCAAAGAGGTGATGATGACATCAACATCACATCAATGATGTAATGATGACAACAACATCAAAGACATAACAAGACGCAAATGACATCCAAGACATGATGATGACATTAACATCAAAGACGTAACAACCAACTTCACACAATAATAATAGAGAGTCAATAGAGTTAGAAGAACAATAGTGTGCTGAATCAGCAATCACACAATCAGGAAACAAATCTTTGGAGGAAGCTAGCTACCTGAGAAGCTAACCGATTAAAACATCAACTGCCTTGGAATCCCAGACCTAAAACAGGAAACTCGTAAAAACACAATAAAAGGAGGACAAAAATAACAAAGATAAGTAAAAAAAAAAAGAAACAACAACAAGATGGATTAACTACAATATATCCCTGAGGCAAAAAAGGACCTAAAACAATTGCAACTAGATTACATCTAGATAGCCTGGTGATCCAATACCCAGAGGAAATAACCAGTGAAGCAGGGAAGAAGAAATACAGAAGCAAGCTGCTCAAAGACCACCCTAAGTCACTCAGAGCAGATTTTAAGACACAAGGTAGCAGAGTAGTCATAACAGACCTGTTGTTCTTTACGGATCACCCAGAAGCTTAGCATTCAACCTTCCGTGAGCAATATAATGACCTTAAAATTATTGGAAACAAATCCAATTGGTAGTATACTGATACCAAACATCAACATCAACCTCTACAACACAGGTACAGTGATGGTTCAAGGGTCTCAGGCAAAGGTGGAAGACTTTAAGAGAGACTTAAACAGAATGAAAACTATTGCTGGTGTAAAAAGAGCCTTTGTACCTCAAGCTACAACACCTACAGCTTCATCAGTCTCAGAAACCCAGTCTACAACTTCTAGGGTTACAGATCCATCAGAGACAACTGTCCATCCTTCAGTTCTCAGTACTACTGCTCCACACAGCCGACAACAGACCTCCCACATCGAGGACACCAGTATCGATGCAACACATTCAGCAGTGTCTCTCCCTTCTGGAAGTGGAAATAACAGAATTAAAGTCCATGACACAGGCTCATGGACTAGCCCCAGGAACCAGGCACAGACTTCACAGACTGGATCCAGCGGCCAGACATCACTTCAGACCAATCCTCCACAGACTGAATCCAGCAGCCAAGTATTACCACAGATGTCCTCCACAGACGAGTTCTACACAGACTGGACCCAGTAGCCATGCACCACCACAGACCAGTCAACCCAGTCTGTCCAATACTGACCCTCCAGTCTTGCAAACAGCCCCCTGCTCAGCCAGAATAGACCCAATCACAGTGGAACAGAGATAACTTCATCAGCAGCACCCTAAAACTGTAATCCTCATTGACTCTAATGGCAAATTCCTAGAACACATAAAAACTGTTTCCTCATCACAGAGTGGGGACGTTCTGGTGTCCTCATGACAAGGCTCTCCAACTCCTCTGTCATGATCACTTGGGTGACCCTGACAACATCATCATCCACACTGGAACAAATGGTCTACACCATAAAGGAGAGAATGTGGCAGAGGCAGTCATTAATGTGGCTGAGACAGCACACAGGGAGTTTCCGAGAGATAACATCACCGTCTCCACATTGCTGACATGTACTGACTTCCCTTGGGGGCTGATCCACAATATAAACAGAATAATCAGCTCAGAATGTGCAGCACTAAATGGTATCAATATTGCATATCACCCCACTCTGACATATAACCACTTATATGACCGCATCCACCTGGACCTTAATACATTTCAATCTTTAAAGTTTCAACCAAACCAATTAAACATGGCTCTTGCAAAAATAAATTCTATCTATCACAAATCTTACTAAGATCCACTCTGCACATAAACTGAGACTTAGAAAAGAAGAGTGGTACGACAAGGACTGCAACAATATCAGAAAGAAACTAAGGCAGCGGTCCAACCTAAAACACCGTCAACCACACAACACAGATATAAGACAAATTTATGCTGAAACATTGACAGAATACAAACAAATAATAAGACATAAGAAGAAACAGCATCACGATCAGAAACTAAGAAAAACTGAGGAGTCCATTAATCAAAATCAGTTCTGAGAGAGATGGAACAACTTAAATAACAAAAAAGACAGCTTGGCCTTACAAAATGGTAATATTTGGAAAGACCATTTTGAAAAACTATGAACAGAAACAAATTCAAGAAAAACTAGAAATCAGCAATCCCAACAACTTCCCCAGATTACTGGTCACAGTAATTACTGGTCACAGTAATCTGGGGAAGGTGTTTTGCAGCCTTATTAATGCCTGGATGCTGGCCTTCCTTAAGGACCACAAGTCCCTGAATAATGGGCAAATTGCATTTTTACCAAATCACTGCACTACTGACCATATTTACACTTTACTTTATAGATTTTAAAACAGCTTTTGATTCTATTTGGCAAGAGGGTCTATATTATAAAATTCTCCAAATTTGTGTAAGGGGTAAAATTTATTATATTATTAAATTAATGTATGTCAGTAATAAATGTGGAGTAAAGATTGGTAACAAAACAACAGATCTCTTCAC
>JAPQRN010002111.1:0-10272 GCA_037367275.1 Coranthus polyacanthus | reverse complement strand
GTGTGTGTCTGTGTGTGTCTCTCTTGTCTCATGCATACTCACACAGACGCAGCAGAGGTCTGGTTTGACAAGGTGTGTGTGTGTGATCAGGGCCACTCCCCCTCGGTCTCTATCCTCTTTTAATGAGGACACACAACGTGTACACACATACACAAAAAACACACACCCCCACATATACACTCAGAGGCAGGATCAGAGCATCACTGCAGGGAGCAGCATCCAGGGCAAAGTGAAATGTCACTTCTCCCGGAGACGGGGGAGCAGGTTTGTTGTTATGGCAATAACTGAGAGAGCAGTCGCAGAGTTTCTTCCCTCTATTGTCTTCTTTCTTTGTCTTTCCATTAAATGTGTTTAATTAGGATGATATGCAAAATGTCTAACGGCTAATGAAGCCCACATGACCCAAATGCCGACCCGCCTGCGGGGGGTGGGGTTTAGGATGAGGAAGGTGCAGATCCCTGGAGTGATGTGTTATGGTCTGTAAGTGTTGAGCTTAAAGGATCAGTCCTGACCTTGGGAATAGTTGCGCTGTAGTTCGGCTTCAACTCAAGGTCTAGACTTACTAGAGGAGCTTTCTGCCACGTTTGAGAGCTGAAGGCTTAGAAACAAACATAGAAAGTGGATCTTGAGGGTCACTGCAACAACTTTCCAGCAACCTACAAGTACGTATATAAATTTGGAGAGCTCACAAGAGAGTTGAGGCCGAGATATTTTTTTTTTTCGTTTCTTTTAGGGCACTTTCACACCTGGTCTGAATCAGTGGATGGGTTGCTAAATTTAGTGTATTTATAGTGTGTCTATTCAAATGTCAGTTGAAGATGCATAACGAAACGCAGCTTGTGTGCTTCTTTCATCTAGTTACTTAGTTGTATCTGGGTGAGAGCAAGAAGGTAGACACAGGAAGAAGGTCCTAAAGGAGGCTGTATCTGCCCAGATATCAAGAAAGTAACATACTCTGTTGCTGGTCTCTGTCAAAACACAAGCTCTGCAGTTGGTTTTGTCTGTATGTCTGCATCTCAAACTTGAACAGTTGCAATGTTGAAGCTGGTTCAGCTTCGAGGCTGGATCGCTACAAGAGAACAGCTCTGCAGGTCCTCTGTGGTCTGCACCTGATTCCTATATTCACATCTGTCCAATTCAATCAAACTAAATGGCATAGATTTGACGACTCACTTCGGCAGTGTAAATTGGACAACTGAGACAACTGAACTAAGTCTCCAGTATGGACCTTAAGTTATAGCCTTTACACAATGGGTGTGTGTTTTGTTTGTATTTTTGCGATTAATTGCACATAAGTATATTTTTTTGGACCATAGTCTTCTAACACAGAACGGGAATATTACACGATGTAAAACCAACCTGTTTTTTCACAGACGTTATGCCACAACAACAATGGTTGATCATTTGTGTTTCTTTTTGTGTCAAAGGACACAAAAATATAAAAACAACATTGAACTGAAAGACAACATGCATAGCATCACCACACAACAGATTATCAGAACAGTGAGGAGCTTATTTAACATTAACATCATATTAATCAAATACAAAATAAAAGCTCAAAAACCCCACATTGGTCCCACAGTTATTGGTTGAGTACTTTGAGCACAAAAATCAGTCAAAAATGGTTTCTGGCAGTGCTGAAGTTTATTCGGGAAGGAGAGCGATATCAGCCGATTAATTGGCAATTAGCTTTTTCCTGCTCCAAACGATCAGTACTATATTGGTCTTTAAAAATCCGCTCTCCTTCGACCTCTAGCGTAAAGGTCTATGCTTTCAAAACACTGGGTCCTCTGTGTTTATGATAATATAACAGGCATCAATGGCATCTTTAATTAGGCGCTCCCTGACTGGTATATGTCTTTCAAACTTAAGAGGACAGGTACCAAGTAGAACAATAATATAAAATATATCCTACAGAAAAACCTAGTCAGTGTGTTGCTTTGCTGGTTGATCCAAAATCATTCAAATCTGAAGTTAAGCCTGCACAGATATTACTATTGTATGTGTGTGAGTGTGCAGATAACTAGATAACCACGTACTGTAGATTGGATGCTATGTAAGCAGACAGAAAGATATGAATGCAGTTGTAAAGTATAAAAGCAGAGAAAGATCTTAACTGAGAAAGATCTTAAACCAGCTGAACAGACCAAATAAAGAAATATCTTCTGTGTGAAACATCCAAATAAATGGACAGATAGTCAGTCAGGTGACACTGATGCACAAATGAATAGATAGAGGGAGCCTCTCCGTGCCTGAGCAGCTGTAGAGTAGAGCTGTACTACTGCAGCTAGATAACACAGGGAGGAAAAAGGAGGAGGAGGAGGAGGAGGAGGAGGAGGAGGAGGAGGAGGACGACGACACGTGACGATGTCTCTCCATTCCCCTGGGCTCTGGATAACAGGACAGAGAGGGGGGGGGGAGGGAATACAAGATGGGTTTGGCTGTTAAATAAGGCAGTGAGAGGGATGGAGACCTGAGAGGAGATAGAGGTATAGAGGAAGACCACAGGAAGGATGGAAGAGTGATGGGTGGGGGTGCGGGGGAGTTGAAAGTGAGTGATGTATGGAGAAGAAGAGAGGTTTGGAGGAAGGATGGGAGGAGGAGGAGGAGGAGGAGGAGGGAAGGCAAAGATGGAGATGGAAGGGGGGATGAGAAAGAGCAAACGACGTGAGGAACGCGCTCGGAGAGGGAATGTGTGTGTGTAAGCGCTGCAGTAACCTGCTTTTCCCTGCTCCCTATGATCAATCACTCAACACAGCCTATATAACACACTCTGCTGTCGGTGCAAACACACACAGATACTGCATTTCTGTATTTATGTACGCGCATATTTATTATGCATGGCCTATATTGGCAATTATACTCATGTTTCAAGTTTTCATGTATATTCATATAGGAATTTTAAACTGAACGCAAGGTCTTACTGTGAACCCATGATGCAGGAAAGCTAGCATATGTTTACCAGCTTTTCTCGGTGTGTGTGTTTGGGTGACTTCTTGTATTCCTATCAAAGTGAGGTCCAAGAATGAAAACATTGTTGGAAAGGGAGAACATTTTGGTCAGTCCTTATTTCTTCAAAACTGCTGTGCAAGAGGATATTTTCCATGTCTTCATCTGTATATGATATGTCTCTGAATTGGTATTTTTGATCTAGCCCTAACCCTGAAAAAGAGGCTGATTTTGTGTACATTGTACACTGTATAGATTTCGATTTGTAGTTTTGTGTTCACTCCTGCAAGATTTACAGCTGTATAGTGCATGATTAGGCCATATTGTGCTTTAATTATATTTGCCACAGCAGCTCATTAGAGACAGACAATGGGCTACATACATAGAACTGGGATGGCGCCTGCTAACATTTCTTCATTTCTTATTAAAAGAAGAGCACCATGGACGCAGGTTTTGTTTGTACATTCGGGAGCCACATGTATTTGGGGGACTCGGCGTCCTCCCTCAGGAACCTTTGAGCATTACACTCATTATATTTGTGTCTTTCTAATGTCAGTTTATGGCGGGAAAGTTTTTATTTATGTAAAGCGGGTTGCCAAACGTTTTCAGCTCGAGACACAACAGATAAATCTGGTGTCTTCCTGAAACCATGAACTGGCATAATATGTAGATTTATAACCTACTGGTTGCAAACATATTTAATTTAAAATGTATATGAAATGTATTTCATCCTAAAAATACAGCAGTAATTATATGTACTTTATAACCAGAGTAATGTTGCCTTTCTCACAACCTCATAATTATCTGAAACTGTTTGAAGATGAAAAAATCCATCCATCAAGACTATTTTTACCAGCCAAAGTGTATGAATATTGGGTATTACTTTATTATTTAATTATTAAAAAATCCCCTGCTGCGTTCACATTTTTACTATATAAAAATGCTCTATGTATCTCTAAATATTGACGGGGACGTGTCCCCTGCTTCCCCCTCAAAATCTACGCCTAAGACCACCAGCATGCAGTCGGCATATTTACATTTCATTGTGGATCTATTTCTGAAACAATCTCCACCTGTTTCAGTAAGCTATCGGAGAAAACTAAAGCAACCAATCACAGTTCCCACCGTACCCACGTGGTATCTCCGTCTACACTGCAGCCTCAGCACGCAGTTACATTTTGTCCTGTCACCCGTGACCTACGCCGTAACCTGTGGTGCAGTCCTTTTCATAGGAGCGTAATTTCAGCTTTGATATTAAACTTTGATGCTAACGCTGCAGCTCCTCGAGGTCAGGAGCAGGTCTTTGGGATTTTATTTTGGTTTGATTTTTAGTGTTAATAGTGTCAGTCTTTCGCTGTCTTGCTTTTTCTCTCCTCTCTTGGTTTCTGGAAGCTGCGAGTCGTGACTGAGAAGGCTTCTGCCACTGTTGTGAAGTGTGTATGTATATGTGTGTGGGTGTGCGTGGGTGTGCGTGCACGTGTGCTGACTTCACTCTTGGCAAACACACTGGAGAGAGATACTTGATGAGGGCAAGAATTAATGAGAGAGGGCAGAAGAGACGGGCCTCGCGCACACACACAGTGACTGGTGTATTTAGTATTCAGGGATGACAATCCATTGATTTTCAGTACCGTGCTGTGACGTCACACAGTAAACTAATCATTTACAGTAGACTCTGGGCCAGTCAGTCAATGAGAAGACACCATAGACGTCCAAATGACTCTCCTAATGGATGTTCTCAGAGGCAGCATCCAAAAATAGACCTTTCTCGTGCTACACTATTGTACTATATTTAAGTAAACTATACATTTTTAAACAGTGTTCTTTATCCGTGTATGTATTGTTTTCCCAGGATGTGGTTTTGTCTCGCTCTGTGGGATTATTAAAAGTATTTTTTACAAGTAATGAATAGATGGATACAGCAGGAGGGGGCCTTAAAGGGTCACAGCTGCAAAGTCTTTTATGTATCAAACACTTTCTTCTTGTGAGAAAAAAACAAATTGTAATTTGCTCTTTCATAGAAGGACGTGACGGTGGTCAAGAGTCATGCAAAGATACTCTGCCTAAATTGGATTATTGTGCATACATGATGTGCAGAAAAGGAGAAAAATAAGTAAAAATAGAATAGGAAGAAATGATAAAAATGTAGTATTTAAAGTGTGGCCGGTGTGGGAAACATGCCCAAGATTGAAACGTTCTCTTTGTCTCTTAAAGCAGAGAAAGTAACACACTGTACAGGTGAGACAGAGAAAATCTCCAGGAGCTTAGAATCCTGAGCAGAAATGATGGTGTAGTGAGTCACTGGTGTATGTGGCAGAGATGCCAAATGACATCAGGACCCTGCATATGGGGCAACAGGAACTTCTGAGTCACTGAGGGGACAAATCACAGCTGAGTTTTGCGTCACAAACAGGCCAGATTCGATCAAACAGCTCCTCATAAAGATATTTAACCAGCTGTATTGACTCGTGCCTTCAGGAGGATGACGAAGTTTGAGATAGAGAAGCTCGTGGCTTGAGAGAAACACCATGTCGGTTTTCACAACAGAATCGAGATTTATGCTGTAATGGCGTATCTACATGTACGCAGAGGTTACAGGACAAGACGCGGAGTATGAACAATGAGACCGAAAATGAAGTCCACGAAGAAGAGAAAAATGAGGTCACGAAGAGAGCGAGTGAGAGAGAACCTGGCTGAATATTGTCCCTTTGCCATCACTTCCATTATCATTATTGCTCTGCAGTCATTTACAGGCTCATCACTCTCCTATATGTTCCCCTATACCCTCCAACTCTGTGCCCTGCAGGAGATCTGCTGCATATGAACACACACCTTCATGTAAAGGGGGTCCCTTTACACATTATTCATAGAAGTCTACTATCTACTCAAAAACAAGTACTGCTGTGAATGAGATACCTAAAATTGCTCCTCAGTCTACACGTCTGTTTCACTGTTGACAATTAAGCCTCGAAGAAAAGGAGCTAATCGGTACAAACGTTACATACGTGTTACTCTTGTTATTTATAGCTTCTGGGTAACTTCAGAGATGTTAATGTCTGTATTGTTTGGTAGAGGCTGATGGGCCTGTTCTACAAGAGCATTTTTGAGCACAAAATGACTGCTACTTTTTATTGGAATCCATTTCATTTGTGTATTTAGCTGTGAAATTAAATGGATGACACGTATGTGCCTTTAAACAAAATCATTTTTGTTAAAAGCCGTCCTCGCTGTGTGGTGCTTTGTGCACACCCACACACCCTCCTAAACAGAAATAGAGGTAACTATGACTAAAAAGAGGATGAAAAATGTAAGGTGGACAGAGTTCAGTGATAATTCCCCTGAGGATTTTCTCATCAGCAGCGACTCTCCCCTGACATGAAATCATTTGCTCTATTGTTCATAAATAATATTGATCACAGGATCTTTAATGTGATAATGTAAAGCTGGAGTATGTAGAGAGTAGTTGTCACAAACATCCATCAAAACCACAGAGAGAAAAGACACAAACAAGGACACAGAAGTCCAGACGCCGTGCCCTTGTGAGGTCCAGGAATCACGCTGGCAGGAGACGGAGGAACAGGTGGACCAATCAGCTGGCCCGGCAGAGACGGAGCGCAAGGGAGAGAGAGGTGAATGGAAAAACCGGATAGAGGATTATAGACACAGGAAAGAGTGACGTGAGCAAGCGGGAGAGGGAAAACAGATAAGTGTAGATGTAATTAAAGGTCAGAGGGATGGATTGAGGCAGGAATGACAGTCACATCATTTATTTACGAAGTGGATCAAAGGTTCGATTTCAACACTAGTTGAAATCAGACTAACACAGGTCACGCTCTGTTCTCTATTTGTTGTCGTGACGCTCTTGAGCAAGGTATTAATCTCTAAACTGCTTCAGATCGAAGGCAACACTATGCATTTTTTGTGACAACACTATTGGATAATTATTATTAAATAATGAATGTTTGCTTTCACTCTGCCCTGAAGAGAACAGAAGGCTTATGTTTGAATATGATCAGGACTGGTGAAAAGTCTCCCATTTTATAAATAGTAACACAACAATACTTGAAGCACACAACCAGGGACAGACATGAGTCATACTGAAAATATGAGGTACATTTTCGTTTGAAATTACATTGTTGATTTGAACATCCAGTTGCAAAACATAAGGAAAAGCCATTAATGCAGTTATGTGTGTCCTGCAAAAGTGAAAGGTTTTTCCAAAGGAGCAGAATTTGTTAGATGGAGCATGGAGATATACCAGATACATACTGGTTTTAACTGTGCAGTCATGTCTACGCGATGGCTGCTTTTCCGTATCCTGAAGCTTTTTGGAGCGTCGGTTGTGTGAAAGTGAAACTGCAAGTCCACAAAAAGGAACACAACGTGACGGGCAGGGGAGGGGAGGTGTGGGGAAAGGACAGTATAGGAAAGTGGAGGGTGTGTTGTGGGGTGGAATCTGATGGGGCAGAATATCAAATGTCCTGGCAGACATTCACAAATACTAGTGATGTTTCTCATCACTAATTTTCACATTAACAGAATGAGAGAAACATACTGACTGTAGGCCTTAAAAAACACCTATGATAGCACCAGTGCTTTTTCTGATGTGAGCTCAGAATTAACAAAGTATAAGATCCTCTATATGCAAAGATGGTGCAACGTACGCTTCGCCAACGATATGAAACGTTTCACTTCCTGTCTCCTCAGTGGGCGTGGTCAGAAGGGTTGAGACTGTCGTGTGGATGACACTAATATTGCATTTTTTTACTGGTAACTAATATTATTTTATCAGAATTATCATTTGCTCTATTTTCCCATTTGTTTTTACCTCCTTCAGGCGAGATTTGTGTCACGGGATCGCTCAAGAGTTCGTTGCTGAGACAGAGAGAGGCGAAAGTTAATTCTCTCCGAATCGTTTGTGGGTCTAGTGTTTACGTGGGCGACTTTGGGGAGAAAGAATCGGTCATAATCTGTAAATCACATTCACTTCTCCCTTTGGAATGAATGGGACAGAATCTTCCGCTAGTCTCATAAAGGGGCGGGGCAGCGGAGAAACCATGTGACACTGAGACAGGAAATCACTCTCCGCCTCCTCCAGTGTCATCATGTTTATTGCTTAGATCATGCAAATTTGGAGATTTTATGTTCTGCGTTCTCTGGTGTGCCCTCTAGTGGAATTGGCTGCAGAGTGGCTGTTTTGTAGTTGACTATCACTGCTGAATGCTGCCTCCCGCCCCCCAATCCCATCAGTGTCTTGGTTAATCATTACAAATACAACTATCAATAAAGGGGGTGAAATGCCAAGAGATTCCTAAAAAAAACTGTACCGCTACAAAATACAGACATAAATGGAATTTGCAGCAACAGTCGCCATGAATTTCAATTTGCACTTACAGTAACTACTTTACAATTTGCCATTAAGGCACTTTTGTGTAAGAAGCCTATGTTCAGAAGCGTGGGCGGCAGGGTGTTCGAGAAAAGCATGCAGTCAGCAAACCCCCGCTAGATAAATAAAGGTTAATAAAACATATATGTGATTAAAGGACAGATGGATGGATGGATGGATGGATGGATGGATGGAGTGAAGTCAAAAACAGAAGAAGGAAAGAATGGATTTCGTCCCCTGTTATTTACCACCTTCATTTCTCCTCATCCTGGTTTTACATGATCACACTGTACATAAAGCTAAAATCAGGCTGAAGACAGAGGGAGAGAGGGAGAGGAGGGAAGGTGGAGAAAGAAATAAACGGAAAGGAGTGAGTTTGGTTGGGGGTGGAGGTAGAGAGAAAGTCCATCAGCTGAGTGTTAGCACTCTGCTGAGATCAGCGATAATGTGAGAGCGAGAAAATGAGGAGAAGGAAAGAAAGAGGAAAGAGGAATGAGGATGGAGAATGTGGTTAGGATGGAGAGTGCCTCCATCCTGTTTCTGCCAATGAAAGCTCAAGCAACAAGGAGATGGATAGAGAAGTAAAGAAAAGCAAAAGAGACGTTTGGAACATGATAGAAGAGAAAACTGTACGTTTGATAAAGTGTGAGGGAAGAGTGTGATGACATAACCTGGAAAACATTCCCTGAGGTGATGGAGCTGTAACAACCCCCTTCACCTCCAACCCTCCCCCCAGTTCCTCTTCACATACACCCAGGAAATGGACTCTCCCATTAGAGGAAAGTGATTGGAGCATACCACCTTGTTGGCGGAGGTCGGGGGTGGAGCTGTGACATAACAGCCATAAAGTGCTGCTTAATGTTTTGTATCTGTAGGAGAGAGGGAGAGCGGTTTGGAGCAAAACCGCTTTGTTTTCTTAGCTTCATTTATCCTACAATACTTTACTCCCCTCATAATAGCACCTTAACAAACAGTGAATATCATTAGCCTTCATGCTATTATTACAGGTGTCGTCTGACTCATCAAAACCCTTCTGTTTGTGCTCCTCGGAGACAGTCTGTATGTATGTTGTGTCCAGTCTGAGAACGTTTCAGCTGGTCTTTAGGTGTGTTTCCAGATTTATAGTGACTTTACTTCACATTAATTGTCTTAACACACTGTGAATTTTCATTCTCATAATAAAAAAGCTAAGAAACTGACTGTATCCTGCATTAAACAGCAGGTAGATACAATTAGCAAAGAGTGTGGGGACATTGGAGCAATTAGCAGTTAGAAAAGTCACACATTCAGAGGAAACGGAGATGAAAAGAAGACCAAAAACAGACCGAAGGACCATGAGTTTTAATATTAAAATGTATCTGGTAGACGCAAATACAACTCTAAATAAATGCTAGTAGAGGTCGGCCGACGTAATAACGATAGTTTGGAGCAGAAAAAGCTGATAGCTGATTAAGCGGCCGATGTCATTGCTGAACCTCCCCGCACATTTTCAACACTGAAAATACATTATGCATGGCTGGAATCTATCACTTTATTAGAAAACAGATAACTGAGTCAAAGTAATAAATATCCAAAAATCTCAATCACTGAACACTACATCAAACTACCTGTAATAAGAATCACTTCTGCCAATCTCTGAATGCTAGCATTACAAAAGTGTTCATTACTGAACTTTTTAGTGAAGGAAAACATATCTGAAAACATGTTAAGAGCTGAAAATAAAAATAACTTACTTTTACAATCTTAAAAATGTAACACACTAGTGTTTTATTCATATATTATTGAAAAAGAAAAAATGTGTTTAGCATGTTCCCAAATTCCTCCACCGCGTCATACTGGAAAATAATCCAACTGTGTGTGTGTCTGTGTGTGTGTGTGTGTGTGTGTGCGTGTGTGTGTGTGTGGGTGTGTGTGTGTGTGTGTGTGTGTGTGTGTGT
>JAPQRN010002107.1:0-10277 GCA_037367275.1 Coranthus polyacanthus | reverse complement strand
AACTACTGATTGATTGATTGATTGATTGATTGATTGATTGATTGATTGATTGATTGATTGATTGATTGATTGATTGACATATGATGGGGTGATTGTTTATGATTTCTGCATTTGTCCTATCTGACTGATATGCTCACTTGAAGTTCCTCAGAGTAAACAAAGTTTTATGTTTTGATTAGACACACAGAGGTTGTAAAGATCATACCAATATGACCATCCTGTCAACATGCTTTGAGTTTATGTAGCAGACACTCTTCTTCTTTACTTACAGTGGTTTCCTGCATATCTCATGCTCACTATCCTGTTGTTCTTTATTTCTTACAAAACAAACAACAAACAGAAAACTCATCACTTCCTGTGCCAGAACATTCCCAGGAAAGATCAATGAAGAAAAAAACAACAGCTGTCACAAACAAATGAAATGTGGAGTTTTTCACTAATGATGTAAAACAGACAGTGTTTTACTTATTAAATTAATATTACTCTACTTTATGACATGCTCCACTGACCTTGCTTTAATGCATTCCACTTGTACACTGTGGGTTTATGTTGTTGGAGAGTTTTCCCATAGGGCATCCTCACGTCCTGTCATTTTGGTCTGCTATAAATAGTGGACGTGTCTTCCCATGCAGAGTCAGTGGATGCTCATATACAACCCCTGTTTCCAGAAATGTTGGAACATGTTGTAAAATGCATTAAATATTAAAATCTGTGATTTGTTAATTCATCTGAACCTTTAGTCAACTGACAAAAGTTGTATTTTATAATATAAACAAATTTAGATTTTGAAAAAAGTTGGGACAGAGACATATTTCCCACTGTGTTTCCCGCTTTCCTTTTTATTATACCTTTTAATTGTTTGTGAACTGAGGACACTGATTGTTGAACTTTTACAAGTGGAATGTTTGTCCAATCTTGTTGTTTACTAGACTTGAGCTGCTCAACACTCCGCAATGGCCGTTCTCCTCTTCATGATGTCCATACTTTTTCAATAGGAGACAGATGTAGACTGCAGGCAGGACAGTCACACACTCTGTGACTATGACTCTGTTGGCCTGGTGTTGTCCTGTTCAAATAACCACAGACTTCAGGGAAAAAATGTTGACTTAATGGCAGCATATGTCTCAAAAATTCCAATATGCAGGACAGACATGTGGACACTGATGCAGCCCCAGACCATCACAGAACAGATGCTGCTTTTGCACCTTTCACTGATAACAGTCTGGATGGTCTGTTTCATCTTTAACATGTAGAACTCAATGTCCGTTTTTTCTGAAAACAAGTTAAAACATGGCCTTGTGTGACCAAAACACACATTTCCACTGTGTTTCAGTCCAGTCAGATAAGCTCAGGCCCAGAGAACTCAGCACTGTTTCTGCACAGAATTGATATAGTTCTTCTTCCTTATGTAATACAGTTCCAGGTTGCATTTCTGGATGCAGTGGTGGACTGTGTGAAGTGACAACAGTTTTCCAAAGTCCTCCTGAGCCCATGTGTCTTTATTCATCACAGCAACATTTACAGTTTACTCACTGAGATTTCATTCATTTACTAAAATAATAGTATTGACTGAAGATGGTGAAAGACCTCAAATATTTCTAATTTTGTGTATGAAATATTCTCTCATAGAGTTTGGTACAAAAGTGTTGAGTCATGACCCATCCTTGTAAATACTAAGGCCATGTTCACATGTGGCATGTTATTTTTCAGTGTAATTTCAATCTGAACATCTGGACTCATGTGAGTTTTACGTCACTTTAAATGGAGATTTGTGCATTTCTGTCACTCGCACAGAAGTAGTTCAAATGCAACATATACATGAATGCAGCAGTAAAATGAATCCAAAACATCATATATAATAGTAAAACACTGACACGGACAATGAATATTGATAATACTTACATATTTTAGCTTCAATGTAAGGTTAAGAATGTGCAACTTTTACTTGTAGTGAAGTATTTTCAATGTGTGTTCATTCATACTTTTACTGAAGGGAATGATCTGAACACTAACTCCACTGCCTTTGTGCCTGTGGTTCAGTTCAGGACTGTGACCAGTTCAAACTGGAATCTGATATTGGCCACATTTTAAAAATAATGTGAACAGCCAAACAAAAAAATCAGATCTGAGCAGTAAATTGCGCAGTAAGTAACTTTTCTGGAAATGAGATTTTTACAAGAAGCATTAAAACAAAGAAGAGAAGCTCAGCTAATCACAAACATTGCAGCAACAAAATGTGAAAATGTTTCAAATCCAGTACAGTGGGTTAAAGGTAGAAAAGGCATAGCAGTAGAATACTGGTATCAGCTGGAGTCACTGACTTGGAAAACTGATGTGAATTCCAAAGGTCACAACAGAGCAAACATGAAATTAGAAGCAACAAGTAACAAATAAAGCAACAAGTAAAAACAGACTGTGGCTCAGATTAATACACCTAACAATACATAGATATGAAACTACTGTGTCAGCTAACGGCTAACACTTACAGCTAACACTAGTGTACGCAGAACCCTTGCTTCTTTCTACCACTCATATCCAGAGTTGTTTTTCTACTCTGTCTGACCATATCAGACTAAACACAGGCACGAGGAAACATAAATAAAATGTCAAACCTGAATTTCTACCACCACTGTCCTTGTTACAACCCCAAATAAGAAATAGTTGGAACGGTATGGAAAATGCAAACATGCAAAAAAAGAAAGCAGTGATATTAAAATGTACAACAAAAAAGGTAAAAAGACACAAAATAATAATCAATGATAAATGTCAAAAATATAAACAATGCAGAAAATGACAGTCAGGAAAAATACAGAAACAAAAATCCTTTACCTACAGGGTCAACGCTAACGCGCTTTGACTCTTGACTCTTGACGCTTGACTTTGACAGAGTTTTCATCACGGCATAACAATACAAGAGACATGTTCAATTTAAACCTTAGAACATCAGGTGACACTGGTTATGTGACATGGAAAGTTACCTCAGAATATGACCGAAAACATTTAATGAAGGTAAAGGAAAAAAAAAATAACAGAAGGAAAGGAACAGAAAATAATCGAAATAATGATAGAAGAAAACAAAATAGGCAAATTAATCAAAAACTAACAGAAAAAGTTGGGCTGGAAAATAATAACAGTTAACGGGTTCTGATATAAAAAGACAACACACTGGACTAACTAAATACATGTTGAAATAATAAAAAAGTCTAACATATATTGCTTGTACTTTGACTTGTATTTCATTGTAGACAGTATGAAGACAACATATTTCATGTTTTGTCTGGTCAACTTCATTTCATTTGTACGTATATGACCACTCATCACATTCAGGCTGAAACACACTCAAGACAAGGTTGTCAAAGTAAAGTATTTACCACTTTGTAATATAATTTCTTTTCACAACACTTAAAAGACATTGAAGGACTGAAGACACCGAGTGATGTTGAAGTGTTTCAGGTCTTAATGTATGCAACAGTACAGGGTTTTTGTTTACAACTCATCTTTTACATTTCACATGTATTATGTATCTTTGTTTCCTATCAGAATGCAGAGCAACGACTGTCTCCAAACTCAAGAAGGAGTTTCAGCTTCTCGTCTCTCCGAATTAAAAGTAAGATGGCACTGCCTTACCACCTCCTGAAAGTTAGGCTCATAATATGCTAATTCAAAATCATCTACAAAGTCATCGCCCAGTGAACACATACCCTATTCTTGTAATTAGTTGGTAATGCTTTCATTTTTTGATGTGAATTTACTGCAGGGAGGCACCACAGTAATGAAGAGGGTGGTTTTCCAAGGCGGAGAGGGTTGTGGTCTTTTTCATCAGTCAGAGAATCATTGAGGAGAGGTAAAAATACTTTAATAAAACACAGCATAATGTATAATAATGTATATGATATCTCAACTCCAAAAATGTCTTTTAGCACATTTAACTTCCAAACACTAGACATTCTCAATAAGTTGTTCTTTATTTTCCTTTTATTTCTTGCTTCTAGATCCAGTGTTCGATGACGATGCCTCGAAGGTGCACAGTACTCAGGACCAGATAAAGAAGGCAGATATATTAGAAGGTAACGTATGTATGGATGCCAAAGGTTTGGAAGGCTAAATGTAGTATTGTATCATTTTAAGCAGAGCACTGATCTTGCACTTTCATGAGCTGATCAGCATCAGCTGCTTCATTCACCAGCTGCTTGACTACCAGCTGATTACTAACGTCTAGTTGTATCCATGTAGGCCTTGCTGTCACTCTGCTCATGGTTCATATAACACTGCTGATAACCTTTTACACCACTTCTCCTTATCTGCAAACTTTTTTACATTGTTGTTTAAAGTAAGACACTTCACTGAATGTCCCTTAGGGTGTGAAGCTCAAATTATCAAAAGGATAATATTATACTGCTGTGAATCTGTGTCTGTCATTGTATCACTGCTTACTAATCGATCAGCTACTGAAAAGACAATGCATAGTGAAAATCCAGAGGGACATCAGACCATATTTCAAGGTGAAACAATATATTTGATAGCCATTAACTACTGTTAGATAACAGTTGATGTTAACCTTTCATAGTCTTTTCAGTTGCTGATCAATTATGAGGACAGTTTGCTACATTTCCTGCGTAGGTTTAAAGTATAAAATTCTCTTAACTTCATCTTGTATAGTGGCGACTATGAGAAACCGTAGAGGACAGATCTATTTCCAGTCACTGCAGAGGTCCTGAAATCACTGTTTAAACTCCTTTAAACTTGAGTTGGGTTTGCCATACAGAAAAGGCTGCAGCAGTGGTGGCTGGTCCATAGAGGGCGCTGTGATGGTGCCCCTACTTAAAATTACTTGGAGAAGAATGGCTATTTAAACATAATATTAAACATATTAATTATAGCAAAATGTCTCTGTCATTAAAAACTATGTGTAAATTATTATAATATAATACTCATCCTGTGTCCTGTAGTTCATGTCAATATTTATTGAAGCTGTTTTTAACTGTATTTACTTAATTCATGTGTGAATATGTTCACTTCACGTCAGCCCGCAACTAGGATAATTTTCGCTGGGTTTCCAAGTCACCTTGAGTGAAAAACAGACATTTTCAGGAGCAGAAAACACTAACAGTAAAACATTAATATTTTACATTAAACATTAAAATCAAAGGCTTATGACATGTCAACACACACATTATCAGTTGACTGACACATCAAAAATCTTTTCATATTCTCTTGCGTCCCCTCAGTGTCGTTTAGCACCAGCTGCCACTGCTCAACAGTGTGTTCCAGTGGCCTCGAACCAACCCTCTCTTCATTTGCATCTAACACACGACCAGCTATGACATGACAAACTAACTTGCCAGCAGCTATTGCCAACAGCATACTGCTCAACTGACCAATCAATAACCACTCATCTGTCTATCTGTACTTTTGCAAATTACAGAACAGCTTATGTGGTAAAAGAAAACCTGTCTCCACCCTTATTCACCCTCATATATGTACATATACACATTTGTATTTAAAGGTTCAGTGTGTAGCATTTGTGAAGAAACTGACATGCATTAATTGTTTTTTATATATTTCGATGTGTGAACGAACCATAACAGTGTTTCACAAACATTTCTTGTGCAGACGCATTTTTAACAATGACAATCCTGTAGAAGGAGTGCTATCGAGCGTTGTTGGTTAATTTAATACGCGAGTGGCTCGCTTCAGAGTCCTGGCCACAAAAGGATTTCCACCGACTGAACCGGCTGGGAACGCACCACCAGCCGTAATTCGTACATGACGTGAACGCAGCATAAGGGCGCTTGGCACGCGCCCAGAAGTAGAGCTGTTTCAGTTTGTGAAGCACGCGGACCGTGTGTTGACGGAGAGCCAGGATGCTATGTACATGAGGGGATGGAAACGATTAAACGAAGCCGTGTTACAGAGTTTGCTGACAAAAACAGCTAAGAGGAGTCCTGTGTGGTTGTGGATATAAACAGCAATGAGTGAAGAAGTGACGAGGAGAAGGAAAGGACGGCTGGCGAACTTCAAGAGCAGATGGAGTGAGTATCGCACAGTTGTTATAAGCGAAGCCACTCTTTAACATTTGACAGACTGGGTCAACGCAGTAAACTATCACGCTCTCCGAAAATGTGACATTGCTTTTGTCGTGAGACACCCGCAATTCAAAACAAACGAGTAAAAAAAGTACATTATGCAACAGCTAAATGTCATTTAAAAACGGACACCGACAGCAGTAAGGGCTACCTGTTGCGTGGTTGGAAAAAAAAACCGGAGAGCCCATCAAACTGCCTTTATTTTAAGAAAAAGCCTGACCTTTTTTATCCATTTACATTCATGGCCCTCTGTAGTGTTTTGCAGCTGAAATCTGAGAACAGCATGTGCACTTTGCTGCTTGTTGTAAAATACAAAACATAGACTATTATGTCAAATCGATAGAGCTGTCAGATGTATGAAACGGCAACAATGATTGAGTGATGTCTAAACACAGTTTATAAAAGTAGAGAAACTTTACCGGACGGGCAAACATTATAATTATGTTTGAAGCCTATTGACATACTGTCACAAAGCAGTGGTTTTACTGTGGTTTCCAGTGGTACTCACTTTGACCTGCTGTGTGACAAGTGCACAAACTCTACTTAAGCATGTTGCCTAATTGAAAGCCTTCATACCTGTGCTTAGGTGTTAGCCCATACATCTTAGCTATTTAAAGAATTAAGTTAAAGCTACGTTTTTCTTCTACAAATCAGCAATACTATTAAACCTTAAGAGTCCAAATAATCATCAGAAAAGTCTCACTGTCGTGAAAAGACTCTCACGACAGTGTTTTAGTTCTGCATTTTGTAAAAAAAAAAAAAACAAAAAAAAAAAACAACCCACAAATAACCAGGATGCAGGCAGTTTGTGTAGGAGGAATGTGGGAATAAGTGAGTGTGCCATTCCTGTTCTTAGAAAATAAGCAACATGCTGTTGTAACATGTTGAAGTGCCTCAGGGCAGTTAAACAGGACTGTTATTTGCAGAGAAGCAGTTGCTGTAGGGTGACAGAAAGTTACCTTTCAAGAGCAAAATTGGCGTTATATATCACAGGCTAATGTGGCATTTGTCTTTATGTCATATATTTTCTTTAAATGGTAAATGGACTTGCATTTATATAGGACTTATTGGTACTCAAAATGCTTTATAATGTCTCACACACCACATTCACACACCACAACTCAGTGTCTTGCCCGAGGACACTTCGACGACCAACTGTCCCTCCTGAGCCACAGCCACCACATTTAGCAACTTATTGAGCACAAAGTAGTGCAACCATGGGGTGTTGGCTTGACAAACTGCTATCGACACAATGCAAACACCTTATCCAGTTACAGATGTTATGTAAGGCTTTAGTAAAGGTTGTTGTCAGGAACCAGAGAGCTGGGCCAGATTGAAAGTGAAACCTGGCCAGGATCCAGTGGGATTCCTTTTTTGTGTGTTCCAGCTGTAGGTCATCTGAGATACATTCTTTCTTCATGTGCTCAGTCATTTTTTTGACCCATATGATTAGAGGGCAGGTCTGTGTGAAACCTTTGCTGTACAAGCTGAGAGGGATTCATTACGATAAGGATCTAATAGCTTCTTTGTTCTCACTGTATAAAAGAACCACCGTGATGTCACTCTTTCAGGGTTTTCCCTGGGCTTGTGGGAGAAAAGGGGAAGATATGGATATGGGTAATATCCTGAAGTTAGCATTCACATTTTTATGTGCCTTAAAGAATAATAATGACAAACTAACATTAATAGTAGGACTGCAACTAAAGATGACTTTCACTGTGAAGTAGTCTGTCAGTTATTTTATCGATTACTGGACTGATCTATTAAATTTAAGAAAATGGTGAAAAATGTTGATCAGTGTTTCAAAGCCCAAGATGACGTCCTCATATGTCTTGTTTGGTCCACAACCCAAACATATTCAGTTTACTGTGAAAGAGGAGGACAGAAACCAGAACATGTTAACATGTAAGAAGCTCGAATCAGACAATTTATTTCTAAAAAATAAACAAAAAAAGAAGAAGAAGAAATTACTCAAACATCTATTATCAAAATAGTCACTAACTAATCAATTAATCATTGCAGCTGTAATTGGTAGTAGTGAAGGGGACTTAACTCTTAACTTTCTCCCTTTTCATTTGGCTGTTAAAGGTGCTGTGAAACAAGAACCACAAGTTCAATCAGATGTGTCCACTGTCCTTGCACCATGATCAGTTCATGTACTTCTCGCTGTTACCAGCAGTTATAGACAGAAATTTGTTTTGTGAGGTCACAGTGATCTTGACTTTTGGCTACCAAAATCATCCTTCTGTCCAAGTGAACATTTGTGTCAAATTTTGTAACATTCTGTCAAACCGTTCCTGAGATATGATGTTTTAACATAATGGGGACTGACAGACATACACATCTTCTTATAGAGATAGACCATGGACACATTTAAAAACATGTCAGTGCTTCACCATAATAGTAGGGAAAACCCTGCCCATGTGGACTGCTGTTGCAAAGCCTCGAGTTTTCATTTTGACTGTAGCCATGTTGGCTTTTTTGAACCAACCATATTACGCATATAGTTTTATTGAAACTATATGCGTAATATGCATAATATCAGCAAACAACAATTACAAAAAAGCAGCACTTGCAAGGGTTGAATCTGACATCCACCAGCCAGCAAGCTACCTGGCTCATGGCTGATGGGCACGATTGGTCAGTACAGATGTCATCACCCATTTTTATATAGAATAACTTAGTAAAAACAAGCTGCTTAGAAAAAATGACTTGAACACAAATCAGACTGATGAAATCTACACAGAAATAATAAATAATAAAAACACAGAAATCACGTTTAGGAAAAATGTATTGGATGTGTACTTTGACTTTTTAATTTGGCCCAGGTCTCATTGACTAACATGGAAGGGGTGGGATTTAACACATACAGTAGTGTATGATAACAGTTATGTCAACTTTGTAACCACATGATGAACTGAACTATATTAAATCAGGGCAAAGTAATGGCAAAATCTAACACTCTATTACTATCCATTGCTGTCACAGATACAGGGGCTTCCCTGACACACCCCACAGGACCCTCTGTAAAGTTCTTCTTTTTAGTCCAGAGTCCCACTGAAATGAAAAAATTATACATGTCTTTTTACAGAAAGATACAGACATGATTTCAGGTAGTAAAAAGTAACTGTTCACAGATGTGCATCCCCAAACCTTTTATGTCTGGCTTCAGTAACATCCATCTGTATCTGTTTATGGTCATAGAAAAAGTATTTGATTTTGAGTTCACTTAGAAGCTGGTTCTTTTATACATTTCCAGGATGGAGGTAGTGTGAGCAGTGTGTTTTCACTTTCACTCCTACAATTTCCAGTAAGCTGTTGATATCTTTTCTCTTTCTTTTCTTTCTTGTCCATGACAAAATGGGAAATTTGCTCTCTCTCTTTGTTATTAATTCACTTTAAACCCTTGTCCTGTGGTATGTGCATGTTTGTGATACCATAAATCTATAAGTCAGAGTCTCTTTCCAAGTACAGTATGTATTTAGTAAGTTGTTCTGCTGTTTATACTGTATACTGCATACTAAATATTGGAAACTGGTTTTGCCAACATTTTTTAAATGCAGCACAAGTAAGAAATTCTTTCCTCAGAGTCTGATGTAAACAAATGATTCAGCCTACTGTCTGTGCTGCAGCAGATACATGGATTAATAGGAAAGACACAGGTTTCAAAATCGTTCTTATTAGGCAACAGTGATTTCATTTGGAGTCACTTAGAAGAGCTGATTCAAGTAGACAAACTCCAAGTGTTATCAACATCAGCTGTCAACAGCTCTGGGGTGATGTCGTTATTTGTCAAATTAAAGTAGCCACATAAGTAGCATTTGCACAGTCATGATGACGATGTTGGCTGAACCTCAGGACTTTCCACCATCAGCTAAGGAATCAGCTAGTGTACGTGTGATAGAATCAAACAGCATACTGATCTATCCTCAACCATCACCATTCAGCTGTCACATCCTTTTTGTTTCTACTTTAGTTTTGGAGGCCTAAGTGATTACATTTAAGTCGGGCTGATATTGGGTCTGTTTCAGAAAGCAGATTTAACAAACTCTTGAGTTTAACCCTGAACTTTGACTTAATGAGCCCTGAGGTGGGAAACGCTCTGCTTTTTGGTTCAGCTGATCAGAGTTAGATCAATCAACAGAGGTGGGAATTAACAAAGTACAGAGACTTTGTTACTCTGTACTTTGT
>JAPQRN010002106.1:0-10281 GCA_037367275.1 Coranthus polyacanthus | reverse complement strand
ACACAGACACACACACAGACACACACACACAGACACAGACACACACACACACACACACAGACACACACACACACACAGACACACACATGATTTAACAGAAGGATTCCAGTAACTGTATGATGTGTTACCGGTTCTTCATCTGTTTCTGACACATCAGTGTGTTTGAAGGTTCTTTAAAATACTTTGAAATATTTCTCGTGATAAAACAATCTTCATAATAATCTTAAATCATACCGTGACACTGTGAGAACTGTGATCGTTGATTTTGAGTTTTGAATTTTTTGTTTCCATGTTGTATTTATAATAGTTTGGGTTAAATGTTAAACATCCTCCTTCCATAAGATAAGATTTATTAATTCATTTGACCAGTAGATCAATACACAATGTAATTAAATACAGTTTGAGGGATTGTTTTGTTGTTTTACTTCATTTAACTTGTTTCTCATTTTACATATGATGATGATGATGATGATGATGATGATGATGATGATGATGATGATGATGATGGAAAAAGCTTTTCTCCTTCCAATAGTTTTGAATGTTCTCCGTCTAGATTTGTGAAATGTTCTGACCATAAAGAACAGTTTCAAGTTTAGTTTTCATTTTGTTTAATAAGAACTCATTTCATCATTGTATGTATTTAATGTTGTCTCTCATATGTTTGGTCTTTTATGAATAATTCCTTAATTTAAAGACATTTATGGTGATAATGATGGCCTTATGGTGAGAACAGATGATGATGAAGGTCAGATTGAGAAGGTCCACATTCCAGTATCGGTGTCATGAAAGGGTCTCTGGCAGGTTTTCAGATGTGTGACTGGTTACTGTGTTACAGCCTCATACCTTCTGAATCCTGCCGTTCACGTCCAGGTAAATGACCCGGTATGAGGACGAAGCGGAGCCCATGGTCCCCTCTCCTCTCCCGGCCGTCGGTGCGTCGCTGTGCCGTTCCTGCTCCGGGGTTCCGGGGGCTCCTGGGGCTCCGAGGCTCCGCTCCGGTCCGGTCCGGTCCGGTCCGGTCCTTCTCCTCCCGCCTCCTTCAGCGACAAACCGAGCTGGAGACAGAGTCAGTCCGACAACATCGCGGCTGTGTGTGCGTGTCTCTCTGTCCAACACAGAAACAGTAGAAAAGTCCGTGCGCGCTCTGCGGGTCTCTGTCTAATCTAATCTGAACCACATCCCATAAAGGCTGTCGGTGCGTCCCGCCTCCTCCTCCTCCTCCTCCTCCTCCTCCGCGGACACACACTGGAACACAAGGCGGAGCGGGTCTGTGAGGACACTAACACCACGGTCCTCCGGTCCACAGAGGACCAGGTGTAACAGGTTCCACCAATCACACACGAGTGGGACTGATGTCATCCGGCCCACGCGCCTCGGGTTACCCCGCACCGACAAATAACACATCACTAATGTGTCCTTCAAAGGAGAACACGTTCACATGAAGACACGGTAACAGGAGCCTTACATGACAGGCTTTTATCTGAAGCAAATATAAAGCAAGTTGAAGCATCTGTAAAGAAGAAGGAAATCAAAGTAGAAATACTTCACTACTGTACTCATGTAGAGTTCAACTGTGTCTTTTTACTCCCTACAGTTTAACCAAACCTTCAGGACCTGGTCTCCAAAGTGAGTCCAGTTGTTTAGTTCATTCCAGTGTAATACCGCTGACGGCCACTAGATGCTGCTCCATAAAGCCCTGGCTCCATAGACTTCCATTGAACTTGTCTCTATAAATACTAAGGAGTCATTGTGGTCTCACTGGTTCCTTGTGGACCCTCTGATAAGTGTTGTGGTCCATGGTTCATCAGGTCTCAGGTCTAATAGAAGCTTTGATGTCGATGTTTATTGAATAAACTGACAAACTTCTCGACTGTAGTTGTGTTTAATAAGTTCCACTAACGAGACGTAAAATGACTTTGTTACATGATGTTTGATGAAGTTTAGATTTTTACTGAGTCAGAACGTTAGCGTTTAGCATTAGCTCACACATGACTCCTCACACTCCTGCAGCTCCGCCCCTTTTGTCCAAATATGGTCACTTCTGGCTCCAAAAAGTCAATATGAAGACGACGAAAAGACAAACTACTGACTTCAAAACGACAGGAACTAATGGAGACGTCACGGTTCCTCTGTTTAATAATGTTTATAACATATATCTGTACTTTCTACTCCTTCATTTTTAAAAAACAGACTCGTTTTAATTGAGGTGAATTATCCATTATGTAGCATCTCCACAACATCAAGACTGATTTCAACCTAAATGGATGAAACGATAAAAGATAGAGAAGACGATCTCTTGGTGAATCCATCGGAGAAAATCACACGACAAACACACGATGAAGACAGTGAGAAAGAGGCAACAGGACATAAAAGGTTGTTGCTCTTTGTTTTCTTTTACTAATGACCAAAGTTCATCCAAACCTCCCTTCAGTAGAAGCACCTCAGTATCATGATCCACACGTTGTTAAAGTCATGTCCATGTTCTGCTGTATTTTTATTTTACAGTTGTGGTCGTTTGTGTTGTTGTTGTTTTCACTTTCAGCTGCTGAACGTACGTTTCTCGGTGCTCAGTGAAAATCTGAGATTAACAGACGAAGCCACAACCAGGATTAGTGAGATCAGGAATATTGTGGCACCGATCGGGATCTAGTGAAAAACTAAAGCTGAAGCCGTCGCAGCACATTCAAGGGATCTGAACTACTTTATGAACGGTTGGTAGTTTAATCTACGTAATGCATCATATTCTATATCATCATACGTTAGTGACGATGCGTTTTACACAGAGTCCAAGAGGGTTTTTAAAGAGTTTATGTAGTTTAAGAAGGATTTGAAACTCAACCCATGAAGGAAACACTTCACCCTTCAGGAATTTGTGGCTCAGTGTTAAACTGATTGAGTCTCATTTGAGGATTAAGGACTTATTTGTGTTAATTAGTAACTACAAGTTGAACATGAGCTGAGAGCAGGAAAAACACAAGCAGTACTGGATGGAACGGAGTACTTTTACTACAGTACTGTCATGCAGTACACGTGAGGTACGTGTACTTCGAGTATTTCCAGTATTTTCTGCAGCTTCATTCTTCTATTCTACTACATCTCAGAGTCAAATGTTGGACTTTTTACTCGTCTACGTTTGTGTGACCATAGAAAACTTTTTGTCTCGTATAATCGTAGGTTTTTTTCCTCTCAATATTCTGACTTTAGTCTCATTAAATCAGGACTTTTCTCTTGAAATAATACAGCTTTACTCTCCAAACATCAGATCATTTCCATCCTCAGCGTCTCTTATTCTGCTTTATTTCAGCGTCTGATTGTGTCTGTGGCTCCAACAGGAATGAGGTTCAGTTTGTGTGAAATGATGAAACACAAACAGTTGTGTTGAGTTTGCAAACACACAAACACATCATGACACAAACTGAACAGCTTCGTTCTCACATTTCTACACATTCACCATGATTCAAGTCCTAAAAGCTGTCGAATGCTACATCAAAATACTAACGTTATGAAGCATAAATGAAGTTTGAGCCTTAAAGTCTGAAAAGGTTTGGATTTGTCCACTTTTTTCGGCTGCAGTTTGACTCCATCCTGTTTTGTGCTTTTGTTGCCACTAGAAGGTTTAAAAGTGTCTAATGAGGACATCGTGTCGAAGGTGTTAAGTAGAAGATGCAGAAAACCTGAATATGTTTGAATTTGAGGATAGAAGATCTGACGACGGGAAAAGAGAAGAAACGCAGAAACTAAACATAGTGTTTTATGTTGGAGATCGTTTCTGTTTTAAGATGCGTTTTATCATCAGGACAAAGACAACAGACTGACTCATTTACATCTTTTTATGTTTCTGTCGATTAATAAACCCTAACTCATAAGTCGTACAAACGGACACTGCTGCATCAGACCTGAAGATCTGAGATCAGAACGGGTGGATTTTGTACCACCTGGTTCTCACCATGTCTCTATTGTTTTCCATAATGAATAAGAAACAGGTATTTTCATGCAGATACTTGGATGTTAATGATAGATCTGTTCTCCTCAAACATCACATTTATCTGCAAAAAGACTCATTAAACACCTTTCTCTCTGCCTCCTTTGGTGCACATTGTTCAATTCTTCCTTTGATTTTTACTTCTGAGTTTCTACAGCTGCCTTTTCCAGACGTAGGGTCATAAATGTACAGAAGAGTTCCTCGTTACAATAGAAGTGTGTTCTGTTTGCAACGCTGGTCTGTTCAGTGTCTCTTTCTCCTCATGAACCTCAGTGTGTTTTATGTGAAGAGTTGAAAACTTCAAAACGAACAAACTAGACCAGACGAGGAGCGAGTCACAGCGATGTGATCATCTGCAAAGAAGAAACTTTAAGACACTGTTTAGAAGAAAGAGTCACATTTTTGTTTTTAGAATTTGAATTGATTGTTGTTCATCTAGACCCGATAGAACCACATGGATCAGGATTAAGAACCAGCGTTGTGTGTCCAGAAGCGTCGTGGACTTCTCTGGACTCGGATCTGGGATGGACTATCACTGAGTGGAAACGAAAAGGACCATCCAGTCCAGAAGTCAGGGTCTGTCCTGGTCTGGGGTCAGAGGTCATTAATGATGAAAAGAACATTGAGGATCTGGATCGACACATGCTGCTTCAAGACAACTTTTCCTTGAACTGTTGAACATCTTAAGACTAGTTCACATGAAGAATGAGACCACATGAACCTGAAACACTTCATCACTTGGTGTCTTCAGTCCATCAACGACTTAAAGAGTTGGGTCTACAATAAAGTGCATTTTAATTTCATTTCTATTTTCCACACATCCCATCATTTTCTGATTTGTGGTTGTACTTAATCTGTCACTTCCCGAGTCTCTAATCCGTGCTCAGCGTTCGGCGCCGTCGGCCTCGTCCAGGTCCTCGTGTGCACGTGTGTGTGATTTCTGGTCTGCCTGTGTCACTAAGTGGGTTTCTGTCTGTCAGGACCTTACCAGTCTGGATGACAGCTGCCACCTCCAGCTGAGGCTGAAGGCCACTCCATGCCAGCCATCGTCCTGCGTGAGCGACGCTGCGGAGAGAGCCTTCAAAAACACCACCCAAAACCAGTCAAGAAGCCCACAAAACTAACCCTTTATTTTACTTTTACCAACAGCGCCTCGTCAGCCAACAAGTTCACTTGCAAAAGGAATCAGGAAATGTATTTTTTTTTTTACAAAATTAAAATGTCCAGAAAAAAAACCAAACAAGGCACACAATGTTTCAAGTAGCAGGTTCACCACCGACACATACGTGAGGATTAACGTCAACTCACATGACAGGAAACAATCCCAGAGTTCAACACAGAGAACATTTACCTTTTACCAATAAATTAACAATATCGTCACCATAAATATTCTGAGTTTTCTGGCTTTTTAATTTACTGTATGTCTGATTACAAATAAAGATCAGATAGAAGAAAAAAGTGGTAAATTCAACCATTATCCTGTTTTACAGACTCTATAAATTTACAACAGTTTTATACAATAATCTAACTTAACATTGCACTGCAAAATATATTTATATGGAGGTTTGTCAAACTTTACATTCAGAATAAATAGAGCTGCAACACGTTCATTAATCTGTTAATTATTTTGATTTGTCACTTCATTGACTCGTCTGTAAAATGTGTGAAATTAGTTTTATTTAAAGAATTTAAATACAATTTTTTATTTTAGTTACTTCTGAGTGAATCGGAAAGAAAATCAGGAAATTCTCACATTTCAGAAGATTTGTCCAAACAGTGAAGTGATGATCAGAATAGTTGCAGATTAGTTTTACAGCTCTGTCCTTTAAAGTCTCACATACGGAGTCAGACTCGCGTCGATATCATCGAAACAAAATAAGAATAAAACTCACTGGATTTTAAAACACAGCATCTCAAATAAATACAACTTGTACAACAAAAAATGTAGTATTTCTGGAAGTGAATTCACTAAAGAAATATTAGACACGATTCTCGTACTTTTGATGATCTTTAATTGTTGGATTTTAGAACTTTTTCCATTTTATGTCAATATATTTTCTAAAACTTAACTTTTCAACAGATTCCATGTTTACTGATAACTAGTCTTAATTTCTTTTGAAATTATAAGAACCATCTTAATTATAATTAATTATAATATAGTGTCTTTTTAATTTAGTGAATACAAAGTTGTTCAGTAATAGATTTTACTTTTGTCTTTTTTCTTTCTTACTTCTTTAATTTTTTTCAAGTCGTACATTTTGGTTTTGACTGTTTTTGCTTCATTGGGTTTTATTCTGTCGTATTTTTCTTTAATACGTTTCGTTTGATTGTATCGACACACATCTGATCCATAGACCTCGTCCACAGTAAAACATACAGAGTAACAAACATACAACTTTGGTGCCTTCATTTCAGAACAAATACATCAGGAACCTCCACGACGACAGGAATAACTTACATGGCTTTAAAAACAAAACATTGAAGTGATCCATGAATCTCTTTGGTGCATTAAGGCACAGGAGGTGCCGCTCAAACAGCAGAGTCGGGTCGTAGTGGTTCTGTCCCTATCGCACATTCACCCAAACGTTAAAGTCTGTTCTCAAACAGAACAGAGAGGACTGGAAAAGCAGCAGCTCTAAGGTGAGCTCAGCAGGCCACTTCTGAAAGGGTTAAAGGTCAGGTTAACGGTGTCCAGAGGTCCAACACAAAGGGCTTCTCCACCACAGTTTGAATAGAAGTAAAGGGTCATTGAACTGCCTGTGATGCCTGGTACATAGATCTATGGAAACGTCTGAAAGCTCTACGGTGGTGTTTCCTACGAGAGGGTCCTCGTTCTGGAACGCGTGGAGACAGATGGAAATAAAACCGGATTTAAAGTATCTAGAAAACCTGCAACGGTTTTATGAGAAACCTCCTCAGTGGAGCTTTAAGGGGCAGTCTGTAATTATTGTATTTTAAAAGTTCAAAAATTAACTAAAATTATCAACAGTTTGGACCGTACGTGTTGCGTTGCAGTGATATCTATTGCAGCTAACCGCTAACTGCTAACCCCGACCCGTCCCATCTTAGAAATCCCAGTTCTGACCAAAGATTTGCGATGAAACGCTTTCAGAACGAAACAGAGAAACGTGTCCGTGATGTGAAGTGACTCAAACCGACCGATGTCATCGACTCACTTTTCACGTCACCAGTGGATGTGGCTGAAACGTCTGTTGATAGTTGGAGTTAACATTTAAATTTTAAACTTACAAACTGCCCCTTTAATGTTCATAGTGGTCTGACTCAATACAGCTGCTTCGAACCGGTATAAGATAAGACACATTAAATAATAAATCATAACAGAAACAAAAGGGTCTTCAGAGTCCAGAGGCACCGAGGTGGAACTAGTCAGAACCAAGTGGGACAGATTCTACTCAAGGCTGTAAATGCTTTGAGTTTTGTCCATAAATGAAGAGAGATTCATCACAAACGCAGCTGTGGACGTTTCCATTTTGAATTCAGTGACTTAATGAACCCGTGTCACTAGTTTATCTTACATTTCAAAGGGTCGTTTCACTGAAACAGGCGTTTTTTGACTCGTCCTGTTCACACCAGGTGATAAAACATCCATCGTGTGCTTTTAATGGAGGTGATGGATGAATGTGCAGCCCAGTGGAAATAAAAGCATTAAAAATATTCATTTCAAAGGCTGGAAGGATATTTAAAAGAGTATTATTATAACAGGATGTGAACGTCTGAAATAATCACTTCACTCTCAATGTTCAGCCTGTTTTAAAGTTTAGTTTTACATTTCAAACCGTTTTAAATAAGAGATCTAAAAATGGAAGAAGGCACAGACGTAACGTGAGTGAATCGCATTTTTAAATATTTAAATCTGGACACTCTTTTAAATGTACTTTTAACCTTTTAAATATCGATGTTTCATCCGTTTTTGTACCATGTTTTTTTTCTCATTCTGTTGATTTGGAAAATGTCTGATGAGATAAATGTTGTTCATCACATTGTGAAGGATCTGAACGTCCAGAATGAACAGGAGGATTCGGTTTCAGCTCCTGAACTGGTTTTATTTACACAACGGTCAAAAGTTTTAGGACACCTTCATTTAACTTTTCTCACCATTATGATAGAAATAGTGTCATAGACTTTTAGATTTTCAGTTTTTTGTAAAATAAACATTTAACACGTATTTTTCCATTTCTGGTCATTCACTGGACTTGACCTGATAAATTTAAACACTGGGAAGAACAGTTTCAGAACAATTAATATGTTAATAACTTGGAAAAGGAGCGTAAGGATGTAACAGGTGTCTAGTGCCGGGAATCGAACAACGACAAATGTTTTGTCGTTTAATACATTTCAAAACCTGAGAAAATGTCATCAGTGTCGATGCAGCAGCACAAACAACCTCATCTTTGACATTTAAGTTTGTCTTATGTTGTGAAACTGTTTGAGGGGAAAAATGATGAAAAATAAAAACAAGATGTAAACCTTAATGTGTTTAAAACGGAAAATTGGGGCTGAAAAAAATTCTCATTTAGGATCCGATATTGAAGCCAAGGTATGGACATTCCTGAAGAAGGCAGTGCTACAGGTGTCCTGACGTCTTATGAACCGTCTATAGACATGTTACAACAGACTTACTATAAGCTCTGAAGCTTCATACTGCACTGGAAGAAGTAGTAGTAGTATCTACGGTATCATAACGGGGAGAAAAAGGCAACAAACAAGGACGACAGATGAGCGTTATAACCCTTAAAGTGTAGGTCTGTCTTAGTCTGAAGGAACTCATGTCAGGATTGTCATCTGTCTGTCACCCTTTTCAAAGTCCTCCTCCATACGTGAAAGAACAACCACCTCCGAGATGCAACTACACAACTTATGTTCAGAAATAACGAAGACTAGAGGGGTGTCTGGATATGAGACTAGGTCTGTCCTAAAACTTTTGACCAGTAGTGTCCACGTCTGAGTAAAGCTGGTTGTATTTTAAATTGACCAGGCTGCGTTCGTAACGTATGGGACGGGTCAAAGAGGAGGAAAAACAAGGAAACCAGGAAAGTGAGCCTGTCTGCGTTCAGGTTAAATCCACTGACGTTTATGTCCAAGTGTGTATCGCGGTCGTACAAACACACACACGTTGGCGTGTTGACATGAGCCACGTATAGTCCAGTTAACGTCAGAGGTCCACCGGAGGCTTTAAAGTGGTTTAAGGGGTGCGTGAAGGCAGTGCAATCAAAGTGCTCAGTGCTCCTTCAACCTGTGAAGCAGAGACAAACATTAACATCATATTGATAAGTCAGTGTCATTATGTTTTACAGTCATGAACCCAGAGTCACGATGAGCCGATGCTTCTCTACAAACATCACAGCTACAGTAGCTTCACATTTTTCATTAGCGTTTCATTTTGACTTGACGTTTTCAGTGTTTATCTTTTAAAAATACTCGGTTTGAGTTTAGTTTTCATTAGTTTCAGTGTTAGTAGGTTTTTGTAATATGGGATATTTGAAGATTTATTACATCCAGACAATGCAACAATCTCAAACTTCCACGTCAGCGAGTACGTTCACATGCATTTAAATATTCACTTTTTCCCTTATTCTGAAAAAGACAATATTCCAAATAAGCCGTTTACATGTCTAATGAATACGAATGTTGCACTAATATTCCTGTTCACATTTGGATTAAAAGCAGAGTTTTCTCAGACTTCTCCAGAGAAGGTGGACTCTTTGGACAACAGGAACCTTTCCTTTCCTTCTGGAAAAGGTCAGTGTCTGTGACAGTGTTTAAGTCTAGGTGTATTTCTCCTTCTGAACACAGACGTGGGCTTTTCTCTACCAGAGATGATCTTTATCCTGCTCCAGAAACAAGAAAAACCACAACTGAGATGGACGTTCTGCTCCTACAACCAGAATAATATCAGCAAATCCCACGTCAGCATCAGAAAAAGCTCCAACAAACAGTTTGGTTGAAGATACCAGCTTCATGTTTTGTGCATATATTAATGCAGACATGCTCTGTCCAGCGATTTAACTGTTTTTGAAATATGAGTTTTTCTACATTTTTAATGCCTCATAAACCAGAAAATGTTATTTTATAAAAATACTTAGTCACCACAGTAGTACAACAACATGAGAAATCTACACCAGAATGTGACGGATGTAACATAAACCACGACTAAACTGATCTCAAACACAAATTACACTTTTTACAGTTTTCATCCAGCTGTAATTTGTCAAATCTTCAACTGTGGATCTTGTTTTTCCAGAACTTAAAGACATGTTGTATCTTAGATCAACTCCTGA
>JAPQRN010002104.1:0-10287 GCA_037367275.1 Coranthus polyacanthus | reverse complement strand
TTATAGGTCACATTAAAGGTGGAAAAAGTTGTGACATTATTTATCTTGGTGTCATTTTTTTACATCACAAAAACCTGGCATTTGAACAAGGTTATTCAATTTAAAGTGTCATTTCAGGCAGCTAAACTCACCTGAAGATGCTGGAGGATCCTCTGGTAAAGCCTTGGCAGAGTTTGTTTTTTCTGCTGAGAGCTGCTAGGATTAACATTATGACCAGCTGCAGGGACACAAGGCATGTCAGGTGTATTTATAGGGAGCTGTTTCATTAAAAACTAATGTCTCCTTCTGTTTCATGAAGAAGAAACCAACAATGAGACTTAGTGACGTTTTTTAATTGATGTGAAAAACCTGTGACATCTCCCTTTTTAGTGTTTTTACAATTAGAATAAAGGTTTAACAAATCAGAAACAGGCTTCAGCCTCTCTGGACTCTATCTAGTCTAGTCTAGGTTTGACTAGACTAGAATATAGTGATTTTTCATCTGGACCTGGTCTGATGTGGTCTAGATGTGAACAAAAATAGTGAAATGTCCGTATTATTTATCACGTTTAAAAACACAATGCATAAATGCCCAAAGTGCTGCACAAACACACACATTTACAGAAAATGAGAAATTAGACAAATTAAAACAATCAGAAACACTTCAAACAAATTGAAATAAAACAAAACTATTTCAACTAAATAATAAAACAGGACTTCTATGTCCATTACAGACAAATGCTTTTATTATCCCATGGGAGATTTCTACTTATAGCCTGTATAATGTGACAAGTATGATGATCGTTGAAGAAGGAGACCAGTTTGGTTCATTGGCACAGTTTTTATATTTATTTGAAATAATGGAAGTTTAGGTTTCTAAGGCCTAACAACTTTCACTCTTTAGTTGTGATAAAGAATACAAGTTGACATTTCTGTGTCCTTTTCATAAAAGAACACAGCAAAGCATCAGAAAAAAAACATTTACCTTTAAAGTGGACATGCAAACCTGAAACTTTGGCCTTGACCTCATATAAAGACCCTCATTTTACAGAAAACTGTCTCGGCAGACATTTACAATATGTCTTCTCTGGATAACTGCAGTGACCCAGATGTCCAGTGCCCTTTATTTGTAGTTGGATGAGGATAAAATGACAGTTAACATCATTAAATCTGATGTCTATTAGCAAAGACAGCAGATGTGTTCACTAAAAATGCATTTAAAGAGGGCAACAAAACCTAATTTGGGATCTAAATCACTGTATCTCTTCACATTGTACTTGGGATGACTACAGTACATCTAATAATGCACTTTTTACTGTTTTATTCCTGGAAACTAGTCTTGCATAGTCAGACCTAACTGTGTCTAGCAGGTTATTATTGTATAGTTTTTTCTGATTATCATTTCTTCTCCTTATTTACCTTAGCAGCATCCAAGCATGTCTTTTCTGGTTGTTAAAGTCAAGCTGAACTTACTGAATGACCTTCCAGAAATCTTTTCTTTTACTTACAAACTAAACTATTGTTTGGCCCAAAACTGTGTCCTAAGTTATTGTGTGATATTTTGGACTGAAGCTGAAAGAGGTTCTATGTAAAAACAATGTGAAAATCCATCCCTCAGCAACATAATAAATTAGCAGCTTAAACCATTTTAGAACATAATAAGAATGGATGTTACAGCTCACATAGCTCAGATTTCCTGATTTTGATATTGTAGATTTTCCCTCCTGATACCATAGTGCAGCACACATTAGTCTTTTAGTAAAGTAGAACATGGTATTTTGTAACTTTTGTTAAAAATTAGATTTTTTCTCAGAGAACTGAATTTCTTTCTGTTTTTGTTTTTTACATCAATCACACTTATTCTATTTTTCAGTGCTGAGATGGACCACATAAACCATGATAAAATCAGCCAATATTTTGGCTGAAATTTTAACTTTGATAAAGAAAAAATAGATTAGGGACAGATTGATATTCAGTAGTTTAATTTTTGAGGAGGGAAATGATGCAGCCTAATATTACAGTTAGAATAAAATGTGTTAAGTAGTAAAACAAAAAAACTATACTTACAGATATGGACAGGATGCAAATGTGGAAGAGCTTGTCATCTGCTATGGGATCACATGGTAAAATAACTCTGTGACAAAATATAATCACATTTAATCAGCAAAACTGAAATGTACCTGGACTTAAGTGACTTAAGACCACCTGAAAAAATCCTGTTTCTGCAATTTGACGTCTTACCTTTCTGCACACATACAGGTGTGAAAAGAGGTTAAAGGGTCAGTCTGGTGATTTTCCACAATGTTAAAAGCAGCAGTGAATTCATCCTCCATACAGTACTGTCTGTGTATGTATATCCTGATTTATCTCATTGGTCTGTCCTGTACTCTGTCTTCTGAAAACCATTAAAAACACATCAGTGAGCCTCATCGTCAAACTGGGTCACATGTTTCTGCTTTAGGAAGCACAAGGAAATTCTAGTTAATGACAAAATCAAAGTGAGGTAGACCCTGAGTGATGCAAGACCTCAATGTGACTGAGTAAAGACATGAATAATTTGACAAAAAAAGACTCTGGGGCTGTTTAGTTATAAATTAGTGTTCCCCTCCATTTCCTAAAGAACAAACATGCGACCCAGTGCAATGGCAGATCTTACTGATATGTTTTTAATTGTTTAATTGATGTGAAAAAAGCTGTGAAATCTCCTTTTTTGTGTTAAAAAATAGAATAAAGGTTTCACAAATCAGAAACTGTCTTTTAAATAACCTTTATCCTCTATGGGATAGATCTCTAGTCCAGATTTGACTAGTCTAAGTATAGTAGTTTTTGATCTGGACCTGGTCTAAAGTCTAATCCTAACTTTAATTCTAACTCTAACAGTGAAATCTCAGTTTTTTGCATTTTCAGTAGAATAACGTTTATTCAAATTTGTTGAATAAACATGAAGAACATTGTGTTTATAAACAGAACTGTTCAAACTCAGCCTCCTCTTCACTCAAGAAATGAGGGAATGAGAGTGGTGGTCGAGTGAGCAATAGACTGAATGGGGAGAGCAAGCAGCGTAGAGAGAAATAAAGACAGATTCTGTCACAGCGGTTATATAGGTAAATACACCACCACACACTGACAGAGGGTCATGAGTGATGACTGACAAGGATTATTATTGTATTAGTCTATATAGTGTTTTTAAGGAAAATGTTACATAATTTGTATTTAAGGCTTTACCTGAATGTCTAACACTTGAATTCATGAATTCACCACTGCTGTTACTCTTTCCAAATTTGTTGACAATAATGAAAGCATAGAATATCACTGGACTGATCCTTCAAACACTGATGATTTCCAGGCTGGTATTTATATGGGTCTATTTTAATCACAGTTACACATAAACACAAACTAAATTTGTGAGAAGCAACGCAAATAAATATCCAGTTATGACTCAGAATAATCTGAATACTACAATTATGACACATTTAAGGAATTACACCGACTAAGAGTGGCTTAATTAGTATTTGAGAACCAAATAATAAGATTTGGTCAGAAAGCATTATTAAATTGATAGATTACACTTAAATTTTGAAGTTAAATTTCCATTTTTTCACTCTAATAAAGTCACAAGCTCACAGTTAATTTAGACCTTTGCTGTATGTGTATATAAAAATAATCACAACAGAAATAAAACTAAACAAAGTGCATCACAGCAGACTCAGTAGATGTATTAGTTTAAGATTGACCCTTGGACATGTGTGTTTTACACCTGCAAACACCTTTCAAATGGTTCTCTACTCACTCTTTGGGCGGTTTGGTTGGCTCTGCGTTGTTTGAGTACCAGTCTGAATAATCATAGTAGGAATACTCAAAAGGCTCAAACTCAGTCTTGCTCTGATTCATTACAGCTGCTGAGTTCTGTTATTAAACCACAAAGAATGAGGATGGTCAAAACTCCAAGAGGACTCCAGGCTCCCGGTCCAGTCTGCGTCGAGGTTTGGTCTGATCAGGTGAGGCTCTCACACTGAGCCTCAGCACATTCCAGTCCAACTAAGAGGCAGATTAACAGAGAGAGAGAGGCAGGTTCAGCATTACAATAAGCGAGAGGCGAGGTGGACGAGGAGCACAAAGTGCAACTTAAAGTGATGATACAACGGTGTTATGGGAAGGTGTGGTTAGGTCTAGGGAAAGGTCAGGATTTTTTAAGGTTAGAGTTCTCTGTTGTCATGGTTACTGTACAGTATTTCCATTGGCTGGTAATAGTGTCATTCGCAAATGGTTCATTCACAAGAACAAATTACTTCCTCAAATGATTGGTTAATTTCTCACTTCAGTTGAGCTGTTTGTCTGACTCTATTGAACACAATATCTCAGGAACTCCTTGAACAAATTTCTTCAAATTTGGACCACCACTTGAAAGTGAAGCCAACGTGGAATTATCTTTGAGTCAATATGGAAGGGTCCATTTGACTCAAAAAACTGCAATCTCTCTCAAAATACTAAGATAATATTTTTTTTCTCTCATCATTTCATTTGTTTCCTCTATAATAAATGCCCTTCTCCATCTTTAAATTACTCTTTCATTATCAAATTTGAGGGCTGATTGACAGCTCACTACCTGCTGAATAAGACTTTCAGAGCTTCTGTTTGTTGAATAAAACTTATTGTTTTCTGACAGACAGCTTGACTGTGGTTGTGGTTAACAAGTTACACTAACAAGACCATCAGCGGGTTTTGTTTACCATTTCATTATATCAGTGTTAGTTCACTCATTACTTCTTGCCCTTCCCCAGCTCTGCCCCAAATATGGTCACTTCTGGCTCCAAAAAAACAAGATGGCAAAACACAAAGGCTTCAAAATGCCAGATAAGAACCAATGGGGGACATCATGGTAGCTCCGTCCACTTCTTTTATACAGTCTATACCTTGGACTCAAAGATGAACTGAGTGGATTTTTGTGGCCAAAGGTCAAGAGGACTGTGACCTCACAGTGATCATAACCCAAGAATTCATGATAAATTCTCGCACAAATGATGCAATGACATTTTATATCTAAAAGGTCAAATGTCAGCTTCACTGTGACATTTACATTTTTAAGGTTCTTAAAAAACACAGTGGCCACTATTCAACACCATAACTAACTCAACACATGTAAACTGATGTGTGACTGACTTGCGGAGGCATACATACCATAAGATGGTAACACTATATTGCAGGGCAACTCTTTATATTAAGATTTGATCAGTACAGTAAATATGTGGCATTATTAAAGGTTCTGTTTATGGATAAGAAGCACTTTTACTTAATTCTGCTAAAGATGTTCTTTTCTACACATACACTATATATTGTTAATTGTATATATGTTAATATTTTAAATATTTTAATGACAAAATAGTATTTTTACACTTTTGTATTGCACATATTTTGCTAACACTGAACCCAAAGCTTCTAGCATCAGGTGTTTCATATTTGAATTTGTAAAAGTCTGATATTTAACATTAGTGGTCAGTGTAGCTGTTTTTAACAGCTTTTTTTCTAATTCTTAAAGTCTCAGGTTTACTTGCTGAACTTAGGTGTGCGACTGCTTCTTAGGACTATTTAGGTGCCTTTGGAGAAGCCAGGGGAGGGGGGACATTTAAAGTTTAAAGTCTGAATTAGAAGAAAAACTCTGAGATTAAAGTGATACATTTGTGAGAAAAAACATCAACATTTTCTGAGATTACAAAGTCATAAATTTGCTAACAAAAATGTGTGATTAGAAAACAACACATTGATTTATAAATTCAGGATGTTCAACACATACCATCCTCCCATACTAAAACGAATAATGTTGTCTTTAAGTTCATGGAATCACAGCTTCATATTTAGTGTATTTAGGCTGAAATAGAAGCACTGTGTGATTTATTGTTCAGATTAGGTAACATCATTTTTCTGTGCCTCCCTCTCTGCCTGTTCCTTAAGACACTAATCTTATAAGATGAAAATCTGCTATTTAAACAGGGGCAGCCTTTGTGTGAAAAGAGCTTAAAGGTAAAACTGAGGCTGCTGAGTGTTTGACACGTGAGGTAAGGCCTCACTCATTTGTTTATTTGTAAAAAAAAAAAAAAAGGGAAAGAAAGGGGAGGACACGTGCTGATTATTTCATAAAATCACACCAGAGCAGTGATGTTCTGCTCAGACTTCATATTCGCAGCTACTGGAAAAGTGACTTTTCGTCTTTAAAAGAGTATTAATCTGATCTGTGGGCTTACTCATATGATGGACACTTTAATACAATGTTCAGCTGCTGTATTTTTTTTAACACAAAATCCCTCCAATGAGATATATAAACTAATCTTGGCTGAAAAAAGTGTTTGTGTTTCATGTGTGCAGCAGGGGTCCATGTCTGCTGCTCTGTCCAAGATGTTGAATCACAAAGTGAAGTAATACTGAGTGACGGCTCTTATCAAAGTGACATTCAGCTCAAACACAACTGTCTGCTCCCATTTCAAAGTAGAGAGCACATTTTAAATAAGTGTCGTCACTGGACAGGTGTTTGAGTAAAGATATGACCAATATTATATAAGCACATATGAAAAAGCTGCCATATGTGATGTATTGATGTGTCTTTAAAATTACTAAAATACTTTTTTTTTTAATTTTCAACACTAAAGTCTATTGTTTTTTCTACTTTAATCAATAAATGATTTAATTTAACTTAATATTTATTCAGTCAATGTTTTTCTTTAGTTTTAGTGTTAGTTTGAGTTATTCCAGTATTATGAGGAAAGCCTTGATTAATAGAAGCTGAAAAAGGTCGGATAAAAGAATGTACAACATCAAATATGATTTACAAAACCATTGTTTATAAAAGGTCCCATATTGTGCTAAGATATTTCATTCTTGTTCACTATGAACCAGTAACATTGCCCGACCCTCAGCAGAGCTTGGTAATTAGCACCTGGACGCAAATCAAAAGGCAAAATAGAAGTAGTCTGCATTTACAGCCAAAGAAGTTGCAGAAAAAGTATCTACAATGCATCAAAACAGGAGGAAAATGAAAATGAAGCTGATTTTACCTGCAGTTCTACGTTGTTTTAGTTTGTGTTGCATTGGTAATTGTAATTTTTATTTAGTTTTCATGTTTTTCTCTTCTTGTTTTTTCATTTCAGATAAGAAAACATTTTTTCTTTAGTACTAGTTTTAGTCTTAGTTTTAACTATAATAACCCTGGTGACAAACTGATGCAGTCGTTTATGTAGAGTCTGAGGGGCTCTGGTGTTGGTGATGATGGTTGACAATGTTGACAATGTTATGGATGTGGATTAGTGCATGGAAACATTCAGTGCATTTCCATAACTGTATTTAATGTGCATTTTGAAATTTTGCATTGAAAATATTTATGGAAATGACAAAATTTCACAAGAAAGTGTCAGAGGTCCTAGGTTCAAATCCTGGACAAGCCCAGAACATACACTTGAAATGTAACCGGTAGTATATAAGAAACAATGCAAAATCAAGAGGACCTATGTTTAAGTTTGATGTTGTCTCAGTCAAAAACAGTAACTGTCAGTGATGTGGTCTGTCTAAATGTAATTCATTCATTCAGTGTTTTTACTTAACCTAGGGTAACACCAAACCCTCAGCTTCAAGGGTTAGATTCATGGTGTAATGGTCAGCATTCTGGACTCTGAATTGATCCAAGTTTGAGTTTTGGCAAAATCTTGTTCTGCAACATGTGGTATTTCTTCCACTACTTAGCACAGACAAAGACCAAGAACCACAATAGAACCAAAGTGGGACCTCAGTAGAACCAAGGTGGAATGTTAGTAGAACTGCAATAAATCCAACATGGAACTTCAGTAGAACTAAAGTGGAACATTACTAGAACCACGAAAGATCCAAAGTGGACCCTAAGTGGGTCCAAGGTGTAATGTTAGTAGAACCACAATAGAACTAAAGTGGAACCTCCATAGAATCTAGGTGGAACCTTAGTAGAACTACAAAAGAATCAAAATGGAACTTGAGCAGAACCGCATGCGAACCAATGTGGAACCTTAGCAGAACTACAATAGAACCAAAGTAGAACTTCAGTAGAACCAAGGTGGAATCAAAGTGGAACAAAAGTAGAACCAACATGGAACCTTAATCCTACCACAATAGAACAAAAGTGTCACCTCAATAGACTCAAGGTGGAACCTTGATAGAACCACAATAGAACCAAAGTGGGACCTCAGTAGAAGCTACGTGGAACCTTAGAGGAACCAGTGCAACCTCAGTAGAACCTTAGTAGAACCTCGGGAGAACCACAATAGAACCATAGTGGAACTGCAATAGAATCAAGGTGGAACCTCAGTAGAACCACAATAGTACCAAGCTGGAACCAAAGTGGAACTTAAGAAGAACCTGAGTCGAATCACAATAGACCCAATGTGGAACTTTAACAGAACAACATTAGAACCAAGGTTCTACCCCTAACATCAACAGAGGGTGTCGTGGCGTGAAGTCTGACAAACTCTCCTAGACCAGGGGTGTCAAACTTATGGCCCGTGAACGGGTTTAATCCGACCTGCGAGATGATTTGAAGTTAAAATTAGCTGCAATTTTTCAATGAAAGAAACTGCTGTTCTAAATGTGTCCACTGGATGTCGCAATAGCAATTATGCTAAGCAGGCAAACTGTTTATACTGGGGCTGAGCAAGTAGGCCTACACCTGACAGCTGGCCCGGAGCTAGCTGTCTTGTCGTTCTGCCCATTACGTCTTCTACTTTGAACATTACGCGCTTTGGCACCCTCATTGCTCCAAAATGTCTCTGTCAAAAAAGAGAAAAGAGTGCAGAGTTTTCCAAGAAAAATGGTCATCATCCTATTTATTCACGGAAGTGAATGGGAAACCCGTGTGTTTGGTATGTTCACAGCAGGTTTCAGTGCTGAAAGAATATAACCTTCGACGCCACTATGAGGCTCTTCATGCCAAAAAATACAAAAACTTGCAAGGACAACAGAGAATAGAGAAGGTGAATGAATTGTTGGCGGGTCTGAAGAAGCAGCACTCTGTGTTTACTCATAGCCAAGAAATAAGTGATGCTGCAGTGAAAGCCAGCTACCTTATTGCTAATGAAATTGCACTGGCTTCAAAACCATTTAGTGAAGGTGAATTTGAACTTGGCGGCTTTAGGCAGTGATGGGACTTCTCCATTACCTTAAAGTGCTCACAGTATTTCAAAATCCTTTCTGACAACATTAAAGAATATTCAAACAGCTTATCGCAAAACCAGGCACTACACAATTATAGAACAGTTACAATTTAAGAAAGAAATTAAGAACAAGAACTTTGTTTCTTGACAGTTTCTCACAAGGTGGCTGCTTATTCCAGACTGAAATGACATGACTAAACTTTGGCTCTCATTCCACATATCACTTCGTCACTTAACGTGACTCCTTGTTATGGATTCAGGAGCTTTGTGCTCAGTGACTGCACTTTGGCACTCATCCTACTTGCATCAAGCTCCAGCAGTACTTTCTGGAAGAACTCAAAAGTGCGTTCAAGTTGCTTGGGGAATTTCAAGTTAAGGGCATATATATAAACCCAACAGTAAGGCAGAGGCAGATGCAACAGAGGGCAAGTCATCCAACACTGTAACACCATCTAAGACAATGCCAATGTCTGAGGGTGAGGAGTCAGAGTCACCTTCCCGACGAACGACGAAGATCACCATGGGCTGTTGCTCCAGTTCTTTTTCAGCCTCGTGTCCATGCACATCCTGTAAAGGAATTTTTAAAAAAAGCATGCGATACACAACAACCAGTACAAAACTCCAGCAGTACTACATTTTAAGTTAGTGGCAATAGTTGACTGCTAACCTGTGCAGCATTCTCCTATTCATGCACTAACCCTCACTGGCCTGCCAGTACACCAGCCAGTTCAATTTTTGTTAAATGGGGCTGTATGAGGTGCTTATGCCTAGCCAGTGTATTACAGAATTACACTAGACAGTTTGCAGAAGCAGTCATAAACTGCTTAGCACAGAGACAGAAACATAGTAACTAAAAACATAGTTTCAGTCCTAAAAGAAGTTTCACCTCAAACAAATAGATTAGTTTAAGTGTACACTATATTTGGAATACTTAAAGCATTTCATCTGGTTGCAAAACAGTCAATTCTTTTGACACTAACCAGAGAACTCCTGGGTATGCATAAGCGCCTCTGTGCCCGCTGCGTTCTGTATCACTCCTGTTAAAAAGGATGTTTTACAACCAGGTAAAGTGCTCAAAATATTCCAGCGTACAGGTAAAGTGGTGTAGTTTTTGAGGTGGGACTTTTTTTAAGGAGCAAAAATA